>CAUYRH010046740.1:0-18549 GCA_963574655.1 Perodicticus potto
GTGATTAAAAGGCCATGAAGGCTATGTTAAATAGTTCAATGAAAATATTTCAGATTGTATATGAAGTCTGCACATTGTGCCCCATGATTGCACCAATGTACACAATTATGATTTAATAAAAATTAAAAAAAAAAAAAGAAATGGACATCCCTTAGCTCGGTAGCTAAATATACCCCAACATTCAACTGATCCAGTAGCACACCTGCTGTCTACAGTATATCTCTAAATACAATTTTTCACTAAAAAGAAGTGAAAGGTCCTTGGAGAATGGCCTGATTTTAGGTCTGGGACAGGAAAAGTAAGAGATAACTTGGACATTTTGTCATACCAGAAAACAAGGATGCACTTGAAAGACTACTAGGATTCGTTAAAAAAGATCAAGATGTTTCCACTGGGGAAAAGTGGATGAAGAAGGCGTACATAGGATCTCTCTATACTATTCCTGCAACTTTATGTGAGTCTATAATCATTTCAAAATACAAGGTTTAACATATTGACTGCCACACTAGAAAAATTTTTTTTCCTTTGGGGCCATGGTGTTTTATGAAGTCAAGACAGGTCAAGAGATGTGTGAGTTATAAATGCTTCACAAGGCACAAGCTCAAAACTAGCATAAATTAAATACAACCCATATGTCAGTTCAAATGTTAAAACAAGATAAACACACCCACAAAGACTCATGCCAACCTGAATAGACACCCACTTACCAAAGCTAGTATAATTTGAACATTTAAAAAATCATGGCTCAGCACCTGTGGCTCAAGCAGCTAGGGCACCAGCCACATACACCAGAGCTGGCAGGTTCAAATCCAGCCTGGGCCTGCCAAACAACAAAGACAACTACAACAGAAAAATAGCAGGACTTGTGGCGGGCACCTGTAATCCCAGCTACTTGGGAGGCTGAGGCAAGAGAATTGCTTAAGCCCAAGAGACTGAAGTTGCTGTAAGCTGTGATGCCACAGCACTCTACTGAGGACAACATAGTGAGACTCAAAAAAAAAAAAAATCAGTAATTGCAATGCATTGAGCCATTCAAATATATTTATGTCTATAAATTCATAATGACACATTAAAAAATTCATTGGTCCTTTTTGTAAGATGGTAGCTAATCAGTTTATTATTTTTAAAACTGCTAAATAAATTAAAAGAATTAAGCATTTATCCTGCCTTTCCTATGGGAACTGTACCTCAGGGTAATCAAATAGTTGGAGAAGGAGTTTCTCATTACAGAAAGAAATGATAGAACTGTGGTTCTCAAAGTGTGGCCTGTGGACCCTTTGGTCCATAAGGTCAAAACCATTTTTAAAATAATGTTAGAACGTTATTTGCTTTTTCCGCTGAATTTATATTTGCACTGATAATGGGAAAGCAGCAATGGATAAAACTTGGCGCCTGTTCAAGGCAGTGGCTCCAAACTTTACCAGTAGTTATTGCATTCATGATCATGCATTTTCAGTAAGAAAAATACCAGTAAAAATGGCCTTGACTATTATTATTTTTGTTAAATCTCAACCTTTAGTTATAATAAACCTTTATAAATTTTGTGTGAGGAAATGGAAATGAAAAGCATATTTAAAGCACTTCTGTTGCATCCTGAAGTATGAATATGAGGAAGGAAATAAAGAGCAGAAATTTAAAAAATAGAAAGAAAATACTCAAGGAAGAGAATCCAAAACACCAAAAGTTATCCTTGAAAAGGCCCATTAATAAACTACTTCCAAGTCTAGTTCAGGAAAAATGAGAGATAACAATAACTAATGGAAGGATTGAAAAGGGAAAGATCACAACGGGACATTGTAAATGATTTTATACCAAAATATTTGGAAGTTTACAAGCAATTAATATATTTCTGAAAAATAAAATGTAAAGAAATAAAAATTTTTAAATGAATAATTCTATTACTAGTAAAGAAATTTGATGTCATGATTTAAATTTTCCCAAGAAGAAAACTTTAAAAAATGCTTTTTCCTATGTCCACTCAAGTTGTAATGCTCTTTTTCTTTCTTTTATAATTGAGATTCCTTATTATAAAATAAATACCTTTTACCCCAGCATGAGAGAACTTCACTAGTGAATTCTACCAAATACGTAACAAAGCAAGATCACTGATCTTCAAGAATAGAGGAAAAGGTGAGACGGATACAGAGATCGAAAGAAAGAATGTCTAACTTGTTGAATAGGGCCAGAATACCCTGGATACCAAACTGTAATGAGAAAAGGAAAAAACAAAGCAATCTCAACTGATGAATATAGATGCAAAAGCTCACTATGAAGACATCTGAATTGACTGATTGTATTTTGTATGAACATCATTTTGAGTCTAAACAAAATTGCTATGAAAACAGAATGTATTTAGATGGCAACCAGAAGGCTCCAGGAACAGCCAAGAATTTGCAGTGGGTTAGAAAGTCAGTTTTTCTCTTTCTCTGAAGCCCAGGAGAATATGTGATTGCATGTGTATTCCCAGATTCCAAAACAAATTCCACAGGAATATATAATGACCTTCTGTGTTTATAGCTTCAAGAGGGAATTATCCCAATCCTTTCTTTTTCATAAATCTAGTACGTGGGTGTAAAAGATATGTTTAATTTATTTATATCTTGAACCATTGTCTCATCCCATCAATTAAATTGGGAACAAAATGAGTGGCCACCTTTATCATTTAACTTTGTTTTTTAAGAATAAGTCTTACCAACAAATTCTTTACTTCTCTTAATACTTCCGTCAGAATCCTGAACTGTGATCCATATTCATTTGACGTTCTGCCAAATGTTAATACTTCTGATATTCATATGATATGCATTTGAGCAATGTAAAAAACCTTTTAGCAATTTAGTCCACCTTCATCCCAATCCGGCTAAGTGCATTTAGTTTCTGAAATATTATTGTTTCCCTCTAACTGTAAATATTGAAGACAACAAAAGTCAGTAAGTCATTAACAGTATCAGACATGTTGTCAATACTTTCCCACATACATGTTTCCTAGAAATTTCTTTTTCCTATGTCCACTCAAGTTGTAATGCTCTTTTTCTTTCTTTTTTAATTGAGATTCCTTATTATAAAATAAATACCTTTGTGTTGTTTACATGGGTTTTTTTTAACAATTTGAGTATATTTCATACTCCAGCATGAGTTTTCTTAGTTTCAGCACCTTAAAGTTTTTTAAAGTGTGGTTATCAGCTTAAGTGCCAAAATAGATATAAAGATATATCTAATTAACCTATAGGAAAGTACTCATGGAATATCTGTTACGTAAAAGCACCTAAAATGCCAAAAACATTCTACAACTCTGTTAACAAATGACAACACAAAGGAGAAATATACTATATCCTATATATCCTGACAAAAAGGAAACTGCTTTAATTTCAGAAGAACAACATACTAACATTGGCATATTTAAACTACATATAACTTTTATGTGTAATGTTTAATGAGGCCAGTTACATAATAAAGTGTTCCGTGTATTTTTGCTACATTTATATATATATTTATAATATATAATAATTAATAATATATTAATTAATATATTAATATAATAATATATAATAATTAATTATTATTATTATTATATTATAATATATAATTTAAAAAATTGGCCAATGCAATCAATTTTAAATGTAAGTAGGAACATATATCTCAGAAGAAACATATTACATACAAATCTAAAAAAATTAAATTGCCCATCAAAAATCCTAATAGAAGGTGGGACGCAGAGGCTCATACTTCTAATCCTAGCACTCTGGGAAGTTAAGGCAAGAAGATTTCTTAAGGTCACAAGTTCCAGACCAGCCTGAGCAAGAGTGAGACCCCATCTCTACACAAAAATAGAAAAATAAGCTGGGTGTGGTGGCACGTATTGGTAGTCTCAGCTACTCATAAGGCTGAGGCAGGAGGCTGGCTTGAGCCCAGGAGTTTGAGGTTGCAGTGAGCTATAATGATGGCCACTGCACTCTTGCCTAAGTGACAGAGTGGGACCCTGTTTCAAAAAATAAAAAAGGATTATCTTTAAAAAAAAGAATCTTAATACACAAAACTGACATGAGATACACAATGTCTAGTACTTGTAAAATCAGTGAATAAATTTTGATATCTTAGTATTATCAATAGGAAAGTTACATGTTAAAAATCCACGTCTTTCAGAATTTCTTAAACTGACAACTTTTAGTATTACATACTATGTTACTATACAATGTAAACTAAAATGAAAGAAGGGCTTAGAATTTGAACTAAGTATAAACATACAGGGTGTCCATAAAGTTTGAGTGCAATTTACCATGTTAAACTATTTTAAATTGCATGCAAACTTTATGTCCACCCTCTATATGCCTCAAAATGATTCTGTATGACTCAGGTATACATTATAATCACTATTTTTTGTTGTTATTGTTTTTGTTTGTTTGTTTTTTGCTGGGGCAGGGTTTGAACCCACCACCTCCAGCATATGGGACCGGCGCCCTACTTGTTTGAGCTACAGGTGCCGCCCTATAATCACTATTAAATTTCATTCTCTTCAAAAGATTTTTGTTTGACAAAATTCAAGCAATAACTTTTTATTTCTAGAATTCTGTGGTTATTAAGGCATTCAGTGAAAACTATGACAAGGATTCATTTCTAAAGGCTCAAGATTGGATTAATATGCAGTTGAATAGGAGGAAGTAAGTAATAAATGCCTGAGGGAATTACAAATACCCCCACCTTTATAGAAGTTATGTTTTTATAAAACATTCTATATTTATAAGGAAATATCCATCCCATAAAAATTATTAGCAGACTAATGGACTATCTAAAAAGTTAAATATCAATAATGATGGAAAAAGATTATTCAACTGAATGAATGAGATAGCACAATATGGCTCAGCGCCTGTGGCTCAGCGGGCTAAGGTGCCAGCCACATACACCTGAGCTGGCGGGTTCGAATCCAGCCTGGGCCCACCAAACAACAATCATGGCTGCAACCAAAAAAAAAAAAAAAAAATGGCCAGGTGTTGTGGCGGGCGCCTGTAGTCCTAGCTACTTGGGAGGTGGAGGCAAGAGACTCGCTTGAGCCCAGGAATTGGAGGTTGCTGTGAGCTGTGATGCTATGGCACTCTATCCAGGGCAACAGCTTGAGACTCTGTCTCAAAAAAAAAAAAAAAAAGAGAGAAGAGATAGCACAATATTCCTCCACATATAAATTGTATATTTCTGCTATTTCACTTATTCATATAGGTTTAAAAATTTGGTGGAAGGGGGCAAGTTCTCTATAATTTGCTATATTTTTCCTTTTTAATAGTTAATTTTCCTTCTCAATTTCAGATTCATCAGTCTTCCTATTACTTACTTACATTTCCTTTCTAGTCAAAATGTGTTTCTCAAAAAATTCTTGACTCCCAAACTTCATAGCCATTACTTATGTTCTCATCTTTCTTTGTTCCAGAAAGCAATGAAATAATTAAGTGGTGAATTTTCCTGATAAGAAAAGCGTTCCTATATTAAGTGCTCTAATACCAGAAATAACATTGGAGTGCACCAATTTTCTTCTTTAAAATTAAGTCAGATTCTATTAAATGGCATTCAATGCAAATTTCACAATGTAATGAAGTGTGTCCCTATTAATCCCTTTGTCATCTATAGAACCAGACTCATGCTTAGTCCCAGAATACAACATGAGGTTTTTCTATTATACTTTTCATTAGAAAATATCATAAAGAAGAAAATAAGCATTGAAATAATATGTTTATGCCCATGATTGCACTAATGTACACAGCTATGATTTAATAAAAAATAAATAAAATTAAATTTAAAAAAAAGAAATAATATGTTTAAAAGTGACCTTTAGGCTGGGTATGGTGGCTCAGGCCTGTAATTCTAGCATTCTGGGAGGCCAAGGTGGGTGTATTTCTTGAGCTCAGGAGTTTGAGACTGGCCTGAACAAGTGAAACTTCATCTTTATAAAAATAGAAAAACTACCCAGGCATTGTGGTAGGTTCCTGTATTCCCAGGTACTAGGGAGGCTGAGGCAAGAGGATTGACAAGGCAAGCTATGACACCATAGCACTCTATCCAGGGTGACAAAGTGAGACTCTGTCTCAAAAATAAATAAATAAATAAGCTGGGGAGGCTGAGATAGGAGGATGCTCTAAGCCTGAGAGTTAAAGACCAGCCTGGGCAACATACTGAGATCCATCTCAAAAATAAGTTTTGAAATGCCAAGGGCCACTATAGATGAACTGAAGTACTTGAATAGCTTACCTGTATTATAAACATTATAGTCAAATGTGGTATTTACTTACATAGTAAATATATTTGGCTTCTAAAATAATTGAAAAAATTAAATCCAAGTTGAATGGACTTTAGTAAGTTTACCTTCGAACACACAAATCTTTCTAACATAAAAATTACTCATCTTTCTTATTTGTGAAGTATATTAATAAAAGCACAAAATAAAAGGTTGTCAAGTCCTATGCCTAGTAGCATGATCTTTCATCTGCCAAGTAGATGTTCTGAGACATACTTACAATTTCTGTGTACTTATAAAAACACTGCTGTGGAGCTATTAGCTATGTTTTAGAGAGTCGCTCTCCAAGAAGACTACTTTGCCAAAATGGGATTCATGAAAAGTATAGGCTAGAGAATATGCTGCATTTTATTAAACGGTATATCATTCAAAATACAAATCAAACACTGACTGTATCACAAAGTCTTCTATCATTCCCTACTCTCTACCCAAATGTTCTCTCTGTTCCTTCTTTGAAGCCTCATTGCAATTTATTTTTACATCTCTTGTGGTTATCATTTTAAAATAATGTATTGTAATGGTTTGAGTATACATCTCACTTTTCATGATATTATGTTCATACTATGCAAAGACTATTTATTACATATTTTTCACTCTTCATTCTAGAGATGAGAATGCCTTTCACAGGCTGATATTTTGGCTCTTTATTTTACTTTTAGCCCTTTATACTATATAACTTTTATTATTCTTTAGTAGGTTTTTAATTTTTTACCCTTGTTTCTCAAAAACAAACTATAAACTCCAGAGGCCTAGGACAATCTTCTAATACTTTTATATTCCCAGAATTCTTAACAAAGGAATGCCAAGAAGGAGTGTTGAATTTCAATTGATTAACTTCTGCCAAAGGTTCATCTAAGAAACATTTCACAATATAGCTAACAGCCAACACCAAGTCAAAAGACCCAAATCCCACAAAATTTGCTTACCATAGCATTGACATTTGCACGGTTCCCTTTGCTATTCTGAATCTGAATACAGGATACTGGCAAATTCAGTCCTACTCCAGTGGCCAAGTCAGCAGCCTTGTACTTTCCACAAAACAGTAAAGCGTTATTATCAGAACCAACTCCCAGAAAGGCCCGATAGAGGTAAGTCTGAGAAAGTCTCTCAACTGTAGTGACATCAGTTGTGGCTGATGTCATGCAAGGATTTGAAGCCATCTTCTTTCCGTACTTCAGATCCTCTGGAAAGAGGCAGCAGCTCTGAGAGCCACAGCATGGGCTCTGGCTCAACTTGATACACACAAAGAAGAGTAAGCACCCCAGAAATAAAAAAGAAACACAGGCCAGTGCAATTACCAAATACAAGTTCTGGGCAGAAAGCTTCTCTCCTGGTTCCCAGATATCTTCAAAGTCTGGAAGGACCTGAGGGGCAGAACTGCTCAATAGTACACGCAAAGAGTCAGAGGAGGAAAGTGGTGGGTGTCCATGGTCCTGAACCACTACCACCACCCTCTGCTTAACTGCATCAGTAGGAAGAACTAAGCGAGCCATCTGGAGCTCTCCCATATTGGCTGAAATTCTGAAAAGGCTACAGTCAGAAGCCCAAGAGATGTGGTAAGAAAGCCAGGCATTGTAACCACTGTCTGCATCCTTTGCTACTACTTTTGTGACCAAGTGTCCAGTTCTGGCAGAGCAGGGCACAATTTCCACTGGCATAGAACCATTTCTTGGCAAGGGAAACAAGATGACTAGAGCATTGTCATTTCTATCTAGCACAAACAAGTTTACAGTCACTGTTGCACTTCTAGGAGGAATGCCACTATCCTGGCCTTTAACTTGGGAGTGAAACCCCCTAAGCTGCTCAAAGTCAAAGGAAGTTTTGGCAGTGATAGCCCCACTGGACGATTCCACTGCTACCGAGCTAGAGGCTGGTGGCCCTTCTGAGAAACTATCCAACAGCCGATAAAAGACATGGCCATTCTCCCCCAGATCTGGGTCCTGGGCAAACACTTGGCCTAGAGAGGCCCCAGGGCCATTGTTTTCAGCAACAAAAATTTCCTGTTGCAATTGAGAAAAAGTTGGAGTATTGTCATTCACATCAGCAACTGACACAGTGATTGTCCTTTGGGGGCTAAGTGGGGGCAAGCCACCATCTGAGGCAGTGATCAGGACCTGGTATTCACTGATCTGTTCCCGGTCCAGAGGCCTATCAGTCAGCAGGCTGTAGTAGTTGTCAAAGGAAGCCTTCAGCTGAAAAGGGCTCCACTGGACAGGCTCCAAAGGACCCTACTCTTGGGACCCAGGTCCTCATCCTTTACACTAAAGAGAGCAATCAAGGTGCCAGAGGCCACGTCCTCCAATACTGGGCTGGAAAGACTCAAGAAGTTTACCTCAGGGACATGATTATTCACATCAGTCACTTCCACCAGCAGCTTAGTGGTGCTGGCTAGACTGAAGGTGCCTTCATCCCTGGCCTCGATGTATGCCTCCAACAGCGTTTTGGGGGGACCTGATGAAGCAGCTACCCACACCTCCCCACTTTTAGGGTGAACTTGAAAGCAGTGTCGCAGCTCTGCTTTCATGCTTTTGCTTCAGGAATACCGGACTTCTCCATTGGAGCCTTCATCTGGATCCGAGGCTTGAACTCGGAATAACACGGTTCCGTTGGGTGCAGTTTCCGGAACCTTGGTGCGATATACAGAGTGCTCAAATGCAGGAGCATTGTCATTTGTGTCCACCACGGTGACGGTGACTTGTATGTCTCCGGAGAGCACAGGCAGCCCGCCGTCCCGAGCTGTGAGCACCAGCAGGTGAGTGGTGCATTTCTCTCGATCCAGCACTTTCTCCAACACCAACTCTGGGTATTTACTGCCGTCGGCTCGCGACCCCATGTGCAGGCGAAAGTGCTGGCTGGGGCTTAGCACTTCGTTGCTTCCCTCGTCTGCATCTTGGGCATTAGGGAGTGTAAAGCGGGCTCCAGGCGTCAGGAACTCAGGAATGTGAAACTGCACGTCTCCAGCGGGAAAGAGAGGTGAGTGGTCATTGGTGTCGAGGACATGAACGCGCATTTTGTGCAGCTCCAGCGGGTCTTCCCCCATTAGGTCATAGATCAAGACACAGGCACCTTTGGTCCCACACTGCCACTCGCGGTCCGCTGGCTTTCTAACCATCAAGCTACCGCTGGCCAGGTCCACCCCGAAGTAATCCTCGCTGTGGCTGGAAAGTAAGCGAAAGTTCCGCAAAGACAGAGCGGGCACAGGCAGCTTCAGATCCGCGGCGACGTTGCCTACGGTTACACCCCGCTCGGTCTCTTCCGGCACTGGGTACTCGAGTTGTCCCGCACAGCGTCGCAGAAAACCCACAAACAGAGAACTGCCACCTCCCATCCCACCATCCTCCCTCTCGGTGTCCACGCTCCACCAACGGTGACACAGGACCATGCTCCGTATTCGTGCAGAGTAAATTCTGGCCAGCCGTCACTGCTGCAGGATAGAGTTACAGCGACCGCCGACGTCCCGCCTCCTCCATGCCGGAATTACTCGCGGCTGGCGGGCTGGGAGCGAGGCTGGCCAGACCCCAGGCCCCGCAGCCGTCTGCGAAAGCGAAGCCCGCCCTGTGCGGAGGAGCGCAGCGCCGCCTAGGGGTACAGAGGTGAGGTACACTGCCCGGGCTGGGACAGCGCCGTCTCCAATGCCGGGCAGCTGGAATCTCTCCCGCACCTCTGGCCGCGAGTGTCCGGCCAGGTAAGGAAGACGCTTGCAGAAACTAACGTGTCTCTCTTTAAACAGCGTTTTCTAGGACCACACCCTGAGACTGCCTGGGTCTTGCCTTCCACAACCTCAGCCTGAAGACTGCTGGTATGGGGGCTGAGCCCTAATGGGCTCCTCCGCCAAAGGTTTTGAGAGCCGAGCATCGGGTCAAGACGCTCAGACCCACTGAGCTCCTAACACACCCGCCGGGAGGGCGGAACTCCGCGCCCAACCGAAGGGCGGAGGCGGAATCGTGAACTTGAACGACCACGCCTTCCAGGCTTAAGGAAACAGGAGCCCTAGAAGTGAGTGCTGCGTGCTGCGTTCCTTGCTAGATTCCCGAAGGTCCTCCGGCTGCCTCTTACATCCCTAGAGCCGTCAAGAGCGCGGACTCTGGTTTTTCGAGGCAGCTCAGCCAACAAGCCCAAGGCTTTCTATGCTCCGCTTTTTTTGTGTGACAGCAGTTTCTCTTCATCGACAGGCCCTACTGTGGAAGTGGCCCTTTTCTTTCTGGGTAACAGAGGAAGTAATTAGTTAAGTTATTAGTAAACCAATACTAATAACCAGAAAGTCAAGACTTGGCAACTCGTCCCCAAAGACGATGAGCGGAGAACTGGAAGGTGTTCCATAACTCTCATAACCCCGACAAGAGTGCAGCCATTTTTTAAAAACAAGCAATCCTCTTCCCAGATTCCTGGAGTGCTTCAAGACCAGAGTTCCAGGAAACACCCTACTCATATCCTGGCCCATTCTAGAAATATGCCCATAATCCTGACCCGCATTTGAGAAGAGCCCCAGGCCATACGCTGGGCTCACTTTCCCATTCCAGCTATACAGATAAGACCTTTTGCAACAGTGTGGGAGCTGAGCTGACTCCTCGTCAGACTCCATTTTCCTCTTCCCTATAATAAATCCTTTCCTTTTCCCTGGACTGGCCTCCTCTCCTTGCGGACCTTCACCCCAGTCCTATGCCAGAACCTCTCATCTTTATGGTGCACTGAGGGGAAAGGAAGCAGTGAGGTCAGTCCAGGGGCCACTCCAGACCCTTTGGTTGCCTTCCTAACGACCAAGACCACACACCAATTCCTTAGGACTCAGTAAACTGGAGGAAGGGGCTTCTCTTCCTCTGGGATCTTCCATTCCTCCTCCATCAACTGACTTCTCCAAAACTCCTAGCACTAAGTGAGGATTCCCCCACCCCATCTGGGACCAGTGTCCCAATCTCCCCAACACCTTCTCTTGGGGACGACTCAGGGACAGGGTTGGGATTCTCTGCCCTTTGACCAGCTTCACGGCAATGCCAGAGCCTCTCAAGGGAAAGAAAGTACTGAGATACTCTAGAGTTTGACCAGGAAAGTACTCTGTAAATTTACTCTCTGTAAATATTTAGAAAACAGAAGTGAGGCAGAGTAAGAATAGACTCCATCCTTTCTCCAACTTTGTTTTTAATTTGGTCTTCTGCAAAGGAATTGGGACAGTGATCAGTTCAATGAGAAACAACTCTGACCCACAATAAATACATCCAAAATCTGCTAAGCACCTTACAACCAGTCACTTTCCCTAAGAGGGGGTGAGCTGAAAAGAGACTGATTTAATTGACTATTAAACACTAAATTCCTCACTGAAATCCTTCTAAGACAGTGTCCAAAGTTCCAGGAAATGAAATTTGAAAGGCAATAGCTGAACAAAGATCTAAAATTGAATCTCCCAGGAATTTATTTTCTAGTCAGAAACCTGCCTAAAAACTATTGATGATTACTGATGCTGGGTGATGGTACATGGGGGTTAATTACACAATTTAATCAACTTTTGTGTATGTTTGAATATTTCCATAATTAATATTAATATTTTTAAACTGCTGATTATAATGGTGAGGAAAGGGGCAGCTCCACCCTTCTCTTCATAAAACTGGGATTGTTGACTCCAGTGTTCCACTGAGAACCAATTACTTCCACCTCCCCTAAAAATCACAAACCCATTCCTTATTTCTTCCAGAGAACTAGAAAGGGCAGGCTGCAACATAAGACAGTGTAAGTAGCAAATGCCTCCTGACAAGTTGGCCTTTATGAATTCAAAAACCAAAAGCTCTTGACACCAAGTCTCTGATAAAATTAAAGCAGAAAATATGTCTACCCATTACCTGTAGAGTCACAAGTACAGACATCATTAGGAGACCTCACTAGGATGTGGAATAGTCCATAAAAAATGAACTTATTCTTCATCAAATTCCAAAACCAAAACTCATTTTCTGTTTGAGTGCCAGAGATTAGGATTCACATTCTCTCATTTAGAACTGCAAAACAAGCTATTGGCATAAAAGGTTATTCCTGGGCATCATCTGTGGCTCAGTGGGTAGGGTGATGGCCCCATATGCCAAGGGTGGCAAGTTCAAACTGGGCCCTGGCCAAACAGCAACAGAAAATAGCCAGGCATTGTGATGGAAACCTGTAGTCCCAGCTACTTGGGAGGCTGAGGCAAGAGAATCGCCTAAGCCCAGGTGTTGGAGGTTGCTGTGGGCTGTAACACCACAGCACTCTACCAACCAAGGGTGATAGAGTGAGACTCTATCTCAAAAAAAAAAAGGTTATTCTTTTCACCTTCCCATTCCCAGTAGATGAAATATAACTAGAAATATGTGCTCAAATTTTAAAAGACCCCTTACTTTTAGACCGTAGTCAAGCCTCAAATTAAACCGGATTCAGGAATTCTAAACTTTTTTTTTTTTTGAGACAGAATTTCACTCTGTCCCCCTGGGCAGAGTGCCATGATATGTAGCTCACAGCAACATTAAACTCCTGAGCTCAAGCAATCCACCTGCCTTGGCTCCCAGAATGCTAAGATTTCAGGTGTAAGCCACTGCGCCCAGCCCAGGTTTATGAATCCCAAGCTGTAACTAGGGGGACAATATGTTGGAGTATATTTAGGGCATGAAGAAAAAGGAAAAACTCACAGAGAATAGCATGAAAAATCTTCACAAAAACTCCTCTTCGTTCACACATTTCTCATTTCTCAGATTTTGGCTTCCCTTTTCCCCATTTCTCCACTTACACTGCTGCTGACATCTATTTTCAAAAGATTTCATTTGTGTCAAGAATAATTGTGGGGCGGCGCCTGTGGCTCATCAAGTAGGGCGCTGGCTCCATATACCGAAGGTGGCTCAAACCTGGCCTTGGCCAAACTGCAAAAACAGAAAACTAGCTAGGCATTATGGCGGGCGCCTGTAGTCCCAGCTACAAGAGGCTGTGGCAAGAGAATCGCCTAAGCCCAGGAGTTGGAGGTTGCTGTGAGCTGTGCGATGCCACGGCACTCTACCGAGGGTGATAAAGTGAGACTCTGTCTCTACAAAAAAATAAAAAATAAAAAAATAATTGTGAATGGCACATACCTAGTGGGTTTTGCTTTATAGGGAGGTATGTCTCTCTAACTTTAGAGATAACACTGGGATTTGTGAAAAAGCAATATTTAATAAAGAAGGAGATCCCAAAGATGAAGAAGACAAAAGGTTTTTGCCTTTTTTGATAAAATGACCAGATAAACATTAAAATTGTAAAATAACTAAACTTCTCTTTAGTAGGACATTTCATTGCTAATATTTCATTTTGTCATTTTATGAAATTTTTAATTATTCCTTCCATGCAGGTATTTCGATATTTTTAATTAATTACAAGTATAACTTTAAATTAACTATATGCAAAAACATAGTCCTAATTTCTGCTTAGTCTGTATTGCCAAAACTACTATTAAAAAGCCCTTCCAGGCCGGGCGCAGTAGCTCATGCCTGTAATCCTAGCACTATGAAGGGTGGGTGGATCACTTGAGCTCACAGGTTCAAGACCAGCCTGAGCAGAAGTGAGACCCTATCTCTACTAAAAATGAAAAATTGAGGCAAGAGGATCACTTGAGCCCAAGAGTTTGAGGTTGCTGTGAGCTATGACGCTACAGCACTCCACTGAGGGCAACAAAGTGAGACTTGAATCAAAAAACCCGGCCCCAGCCGACTGCAACAACAACAACAAAAAAAGAATGAATAAATAAAGCCCTTCTAGTAAATTTGCCCTTAAGCTATAAATTCCAAAGATTTCTAGCCATTTTGTATAACTTCTTATTAGAGATCTCAAGGGCCAAAAAGAAAATAGTAAATTTGACACCCACCAATGAGTTTGTCATACAAAATATTGTACCTTAAACATGACTTTTTTTAGTGCTTATGATTATACCCTGGGTGTATATTGGGTACTTACGAAATCTAACTTAACAGATAGGACACCACAATCCCATTAAGCTATAAAATAGCTTAACAAAGTACCCAGCTCAAGTTTAACAGAGTGGGATTTCTTTAACAGCAGAAATCTGTATCATTCAATACTTGTTCCTCAAGTATCTACCTAAGTTCTAGGCATTGTAAAGTAAGTGGCTAAAGCACTATTGATAAGCAACATTCTCTTGTCATTTTTTTCACTTAAGCCCTTTACCTAAAACAAATAATTATAGAATTTCTTTCTCAAGTTTCTGTTACCAAGTAAAAGTTTCTCCACAACATAATAGCTTCTAAAGTGTCTCAAATCTCACTCTCTCCCTCCCTCTCTCTCTCTTTTTTTCTTTCAGACAGAATCTCATTTTGTCGCCCTGGGTAGAGCACCGTGGCATCATAGCTCACAGCAACCTCAAACTCTTGGGCTCACGCCATTCTCTTGCCTCAGCCTCCTGAGGAGCTGGGACTACAGGTCCCTACCACAACCCACACACACACACACACCCACACACCCACAAACACACATATATATATATACAAATGTATATATATATATATTTATATATATATATATATATATCTTTTTAAAAAAAAAAAAAAAAAAGACAGGGTCTTGCTCTTGCTCAGGCTGGTCTGGAACTCTTGAGCTCAGGCAACCCACCCACCTCAGCCTCCCAGAGTGCAGAATTACAACCTGAGCTACTGTGCTACTAAGGTATAATCTAGCAATCCCACTACTGGATGTATATCCAAAGGAAAGGCAATCAGTACATCAAAGAGACATCTGCACCCTCATCTTCATTGCAGTGTTATTCAATAGGTAAGGAAAGGGATCAACCTAAGTGTCCATCAGTGGATGAATGGATAAAGAGAATGTGGTATACATACACAATGGAATACTAATCAGCCTTTAAAAATAAGGAAATCCTGTCATTTGTGACAACATAGATAAACCTAGACATTATATTAAGTGAAATAAGCCAGGCACAGGAAAACTAATACCACATCATCTCACTTGTATATGGAATCTAAAGAAGCTGATGTCAGAAACAGAGTCGGACATTGGCTACTGAAGGCTGGGGCAGGGGTCAAGGGCACAAAATTTCAGTTAGGAGAAATAAACTCAAGAGATCTATTGTACAACATAGTGACTATAATTTAATTACAATGTGTTGTATTCTTGAAATTACTGAGAGTAGATTTTAAGTATTCTCACCGCAAAAATGTATGTAAGGTAATATATGTTAATTAGGTCCAATTAGCCATTCCACATGTACAGTGACTCTTTAATAACATAGGTTTGAACTGTGCAGGCCCACTCATATGTGGATTTTCTTCCACCTCTGCCACCCTTGCGACAGTAGCATCAATCCCTCCACTTCTCCTCCTCCTCAGCCTACTCAGTGTGAAGACAAGTAGAACGAAGAACCTTAAGATGATCTACTTTCACTTAATAAATAATAAATGTATTTTTCTTCCTTATGATGTTCTTAGTAACATTTTCTTTTGTCTACCTTTCTTTATTGTAAGAAGACAGTATATAAAACATATAACATACAGAGTATGTGTTAATAGACTGTTTATGTTATTGGTAAAGCTTTCCAGTCAACTATAGGCTATTAGCAGTTAAGCTTTTGGGGAATCAAAAGTTATGTATGAATTATTGACTGCACAGGGTTCAGCACCACTAGGCCCCATATTGTTCAAGCTTCAAGTCTATGCATATTTCAAAACAATGTATACATAATAAGTACATATAATTTTTACTGATCAGCTATAAAAAATAAGTTTTGTGAATCTTTTGAATACAGCTTTCTAGTCAAAAATTTTACCTGCTTGATGGTAAAAATTTTCAAGTATGTATTATTCTCCTCCATAATTTTTCATATATTTTTTCTGCTTTCTTGCATATTAGGATAGATCCTATGTTGGGGCTTTCCTTATTACTACTTATCTTTGAGAGAAGTTTCTCCAAGACCAGTTATTTGCAGATGGAGAATGTAAATGGATGGGCTAGTAGTGTTTTGGGCTAAGGTAAACATTCCCTCATTTACTATTTGACAGAGTGGTTTGTGTGTATCACAGCTTTTACATATCTTCAACTGATGAGAACTGGTAGCTGCACATTCTTAGGTTCAATCTTGAAATAATGGTGTATCTGCTCACTATGAGATTTAGTTCTGCCTTGTCTCCTATTTTCTGTTGACAAATAGGATTATGAGAGAATCTTGCGTTCAGCCACTCTACCTAGAACGTTTTTGTTCCAAAACAGTCATTAGTTTTGCATCTCAGTGTGAATTGCTACTCTGGAAAACATCAATCTACCAGCTCTTCCCAAGATCTCCAGTGGTATCCCGTCTTAGCATTTTCACATCTTGTTCCAATCTTCATGGCACTTGATAACTTATCTTCATATACATTATGGTTGAGGTTCAAATTTATAGAGTTTCATCAAAGATGTGAATTTTATTTTTTTGTCTGCTGTTCTTTTTGTTGTTTTCGTGGGTTTTATGAAAGAGAAGAGGAGTTTATTTATTCATTTATTTGCAGTTTTTGGCTGGGGCTGGGTTTGAACCTGCCACCTCCGGCATATGGGGCCAGCACCCTACTCCATTGAGCCACAGGCACCATCCGAGAAGAGGAATTTAAATGTACATTTTCATTTATCCATATATGTGGTAGAATTCTACTTTTTGTGTAGTAGAATTTCTACATATTGAAGGTACATGAGAAAGATACAATTTGACTTTTATATTCATTATTTAAATATCATTTCATTGAACTCTTTTTAGTTCTAATTATTTTTTCCTTTGATTTTCTGTGACATTGCAAGTAAAAAATTATATTACCTATAAATTTTACCATCTAGTAATGTGTTTTATCCTCCTTTTTAACATATATTTCCTATCTTGCATTGCCTAGAACATTCAAGTCAGTTTTGAATAATAGCTATGATAAGGAGTAATTCTGGTGTTTACTGTTTAAATTGAAGGTGGCCGGCTCGGCGCCTGTGGCTCAGCGGGCTAAGGCGCCAGCCACGTACACCTGAGCTGGCGGGTTCGAATCCAGCCCGTGCCTGCCAAACAACAATGACGGCTGAAACCAAAAAATAGCCGGGCTTTGTGGTGGGCGCCTGTAGTCCCAGCTACTTGGGAGGCGGAGGCAGGAGACTCACTTGAGCCCAGGAGTTGGAGGTTGCTGTGAGCTGTGATGCCACAGCTCTCTATCAGGGTGACAGCTTGAGGCTCTGTCTCAAAAATAAATAAATAAATAAATAAATAAATAAATAAATAAATAAAATGAAGGTGGCCAGAAAAACATACCATGTTCATGGTTGGGAAGAATCAATATTGTTAAAATGTCCATACTTCCCAAAGCAATATACAATTTCAATGCAATGCCTATTAAAGCTACATTGTCATATTTTAAAGACCTTGAAAAAATAATACTTCATTTTATATGGAATCAGGAAAAACCTCAAATAGCCAAGACATTACTTAGAAATAAAAACAAAGCAGGAGGGATCACGCTACCAGACCTGAGACTGTACTATAAATTGATAGTGATCAAAACATCATGGTACTGGCACAAAAGCAGAGAGGTAGATGTTTGGAACAGAATAGAGAACCAAGAGATGAACCCAAATACCTACCACTATTTGATCTTCGATAAGCCAATTAAAAATATTCAGTGGGGAAAAGACTCCCTATTTAACAAATGGTGCTGGGAATCCTGGCTGGCAACCTGTAGAAGACTGAAATTGAACCCACACCTTTCACCACTAATGAAGATAAACTCACACTGGATTAAAGATTTAAACTTAAGACATGAAACTATAAAAATACTAGAAGAAATTGCAGGGAACACTCTTGAAAGCATTGGCCTTGGTGAATACTTTATGAGGATGACCCTGAAGGCAATGGAAGCAGTATCAAAAATACACTACTGGGATCTGATGAAACTAAAAAGCTTCTGCATGGCCAAGAACACAGTAAGTATAGCTAGCAGACAGCCCTCAGAATGGGAGAGAATATTCGCAGGCTATGCCTCTGACAAAGATTTAATAACCAGAATACACAGAGAACTCCAACGTATTAGCAAGAAAAGAACATGAGACCCCTTCTCAGGATGGGCAAAAGATCTGAAGAGAAACTTCTGTAAAGAAGACAGGCACATGGCCTTCAGACACATGAAGAAATGCTCATTATCCTTAATCATCAGACAAATGCAAATCAAAACTACCTTGAGATATCATCTAACTCCAGTAAGATTTGCCCACATGATGAAATCCCAAAACCAGAGATGTTGGTGTGGATGTGGAGAAAAGGG
>CAUYRH010046741.1:0-24707 GCA_963574655.1 Perodicticus potto
GTTCTCTCTCTTTCTCTCTATCAGGAGCTTTAGTGTCTTTTGTGTTCTTTTCTGTAAATAAATTCTGTCTTACCACTGATCTGTGGTCCGCGGGTTTATTCTTCAAATCACCGAGACCAAGAACCTGAAATTCCGGCATCAAAAGCCTACACTTATTTCCTACCGTTCACAAAGCTGGCATGACTATCTTAATCTTGCACCACCTGCAGATTCCATAAATGAAATGATGTAGGATTCTGTACATCACTCCTAAGTAGATAGAGAAAGCAAATTTCCAGACATACTTCCTTGGTAGAAGAGCAAGGCTAACCATGGCGAGAGATCTGCTGGAGCTGTGGGCTGTCACCTTGCTGTAAATACATGACTGGCATGGACTTCACTGGAAAGAGCTCTTCCAGAGATTCCCACAGCTCTTCCTTTTCATAATAAAATAACTAGGATGGGGACTGGAGGTGTAGTTGAGGGATCCATCAGCAGAGCTGAGAGGAGGGGTGTGATAGGAACTTTTGTCACTCTTAGAAAGTGCGTGGGTGGTGACACTGAAATAGAGTCACTAAAGGAGACAAAGTCAGATATCTCTTTGATCTTTTTATAAGCAGCTAGGTAGAAAGAAATTAAGCAGCAGGAAAAGAAGGACAGGCTACACAAAAGTATCTTTTCTTCCCCCTTCATTCTTACAATGTCCTGATTCTTCAGTCCAGAGCTTTAAATAGTTTTGTAACTACTTTCTTGGGGAACTGTCATCTTACAGTAATTTTGTATGTATTGAGCTCCTTAAACTATGGATGCTTTATAAAGCTACAATGTAAATTTATTTCTTTTTATAATCCCTGTCACTTTCCCTGTCTTCACATAAAAAGCAAGAGATGTAACATTTCATTATTAATTACAGCAACAGCAAGCTGGCTGTCAGAGTCTAACCCAACACACTTCTCTGACCAAGCTGCTGAGCTATCAGCCATTTACTCATTAAGCTTATGATGATGATGGAGTTTTTAAAACCTGCTGTTTGCAATGGACAGGAGACCTTAAAAATCTGTCATAAATTGCTCAATTGAGGTAATCAAATGGCAAGGAAAGTGAAGTAACCTAAGAGCAAACAAATTGCATCATAAAATAAAGCTGTGTCTTTAAATGAGCTTTTATTTTTACAAAGAACATGAGGGCAACTCTGAGACCATTAGAGGATGTTGTGAGATTAACTGAGGGCAGGTCGACATTAAAAGGGAAGAACACGGAGGGGAGAAAACAGAAACAAAACAAAACAAAACAAAGAACCAAGTACCCTAGAATGTTTTTTGGTTTTGTTTTATTTAAGTAATATGTTACTGGTGAGTAAAAGTGACTAAGTCCATTTTTAAAGTAAATATTTCTTTTCTTAACATTTTAAAGTCAGACCACAAAAGACGAAAGCATTTTGCAAGGTGAATACAAGTTTAGTTCAGGATCTAAGCACATGAAGGATTTTTCCTCTCAGATCTAGTAAAAGATTTTTTGAAAGTACGTTGACTTTGATATTTTTTACTCCTTTCTTCAAGAAATATTACTGAGTACTATCAAAATCAAAATAAAAACAGAAGGCATGTCTCTATATTAATCTTTTTGTTTAGGAAGTAAAAACTGCAATTCAAAGAACACACACATACTGGATGGTCTTCAGTACGCCCAAAGAACAGAGAAAATTTGGGGTTTTAGAAAAAAGAGATAGATGCTTCTCTTTAAGAAAGTTCATTGGCACTAGTAAGATTCTGGGGAGCTGGCTAGTTGTGATTGGTTCATGACAGCAAAGTATAAAATTAGAGTTGCCACAGAGCATTTCAGCAAGTTTTAAATGAAACTGATTTTAGGTTACAGCAGATAGTTTCAGCAGCCAGGCTAGCAGAGAATTACATTTTTGGAGCAACGTTAAATATCCTGAGTACTTTTCTCCCCCTGCCCTCTCAACTCTGTTTTACTCGGGTGTAACAAAATGATCCTGTTTGTGTGATCAATTTTCATAGTACCTACTGTGGGCTTCTTTCCTAAAGCCTTGGAATGCAGGAATGAACTAAACAGAGAAAACCCTCCCCTGAAGAAGGGGGTAGCGAACAAGCAATGGGTCTAATAAACCAAATGTGAGAGAGATGAGTGATGAAGAAATGAGAAAAGTTAGATGGAGAAAAAGGGAGGAGGAGGCAGAAGTGGGGAGAGAGGAGGAAGAAGTAGGCTCAACCGGTCGCTGAGCAGGAGGAGGAGTTGGCAGAGGGACAACATGGCCACGCAGAGGAAGAAAAGCTTCCCAGGCGCGTAGAGATCATCAGAAAGAACCGAATTTGCAGAGGACAGCACAAATCCTGTTTTCACTCCCTATTAGTTCTCGCAAATGAGGAGTGTGGAGGAGTGGTTATTTGTTTTTGTCCCCTTTTGATGCATGACAAGGTGGCACTATGACCTGCCACCTTAGCCCCGGAGGTGCTGATGCTGCTGTGTGGGGGAGACATGGCCTTTTGCATTCTCCTCCCCAGGCACTTGTGGCTGGTCAATTTCATGGATGGGCCTTGCTGTTTCCCCCCCTTGCACTTCTGGCTGGTGAATTTCATGTAAGTTTCCAGGTCCTGAGCCTTCATTGGACAGCTGGCTGTAACTGACAAAGACTCATGCCCTAAAAGTCAACATTGAGTTCTGGGAAAACAATCCCGTGAAACTATATAAATCCCTGAGCAGAGAGCCTAAGGACAGACTTCAAAGAGGGAGCAGGAGAGCTTGTTCCCCTCTTGGGTTCTCTCTGCCAGGAGGTTTGGTTTTTGTAGTTGTTGTAATTTTTGTTTCTGTAAATAAATCCTGAGTTACCACTAATCCTGTGGTCTGCGGATTCATTCTGCAAATCCCAGAGACCAAGAACCTGAAACTCCGGGATCATATTTGGCAAGCCAACTAGGAGAGAAGACTAGGTTCTGGTAACACTTTGAAACAGTTCATTATAACACGGCTCAGGGTGCATCAAAGGCAAATCGTGCCTCCCCACAGGAATTACATCCATCAGGTACTATTTTAAGTCCTATATTTAGTACTGGAGGAAGCACTGTGTGCCTACTTGTGCTTATACTTCTGTCAGTCTTCAATTATATACAGTAGAACCTCCATTGCTGGCCACCTCCCTACACTGACCACCTTCTTAAATCGACCTAATTTTCAAAGACCAGACATGCACCAAATGTACATATCAGTACAGCAGACGTAGTTGTTATGTTGACCTGCAGTGGTCAGTTTACAAAGAGGTTTTACTGTGTGTGTGTGCATATTTATATAAAATAATAAACCATATATACAGGCCAATATGCCCCTTTACTAAGTGACTTCTGTTTAACTCATACTAATAAAAGCATTTTTTTCTACTATTGTGTGTCATATTAGTCAATCATCTATAATTTTAGATCCCAGGGGTCTGCTCTATCTAGGTAATATCGATACAAAGTTGGAGAACAAAAAAAAATTACTGATGGCATCAATTAAATTCATAAACAAAAATGAGACAGAAAGTGCTAGTATGATATAGGCTGTATCACTTAAGACTGAGATCTTATATAAGCAAAAATAAATGATTCTGGAATTGTGTGTGAGGAATGTGAAATGAGTGATAGCAAATCATCAAACATGCACAGATATCTTGAAAGAAAAAAAAATAGCAAATTTATGAATTAGTCTAAAATCTAAGCATTTGTTAGTCTTAAACATACATGTTACTATATAAAACTCCCTTTAATATGACCTTGCAGTATGATCGACAAAGCACAGTTTTTATTTTTAAGAGCCTTGGAACTTACTTTACACTTTTCTTAGGAGTAGTCTTGACAGCAAACACATATCATTTGAATTTTAGCCTTTGGT
The DNA here is from genome assembly GCA_963574655.1 of Perodicticus potto. Classification (NCBI taxonomy): domain Eukaryota; kingdom Metazoa; phylum Chordata; class Mammalia; order Primates; family Lorisidae; genus Perodicticus; species Perodicticus potto. The sequence goes on from CAUYRH010046741.1 coordinate 3,868, forward strand.
TTCATAATTTAGACATTAATTGTCGTTCAAATTTTAAGAATAAATTCTATGTGGCTACATGTGTGACTCCACGTACAAGTTATAAATCTATTGGAACAAGTTTTCAAAGTATTCTCTTACAGTTATAATATGTAAAATTTTGACACCATTCTTTATACAGGTTTTTTATACAGGTTTTTTTGAGTATCTTGGGATGATAGATTCTCTCTCTCTCACGTGGGCTCAATCTCTCCCCTCCCCCCGTGCTGTTTAGAATACTTACTAAATATACTACTGTGTATTACTCAGTGATCAGTGATGACTAGATTAAGGGTCTGTTCTTCTTTAGGTTACCCTTTAACATTTCTGATTTTAATTGTGGAAAATAACCTTGTACATTCATGGATGTGTGTTCCTCTCAATTCATGCCATCAATTCCCCAAGAGCAATTGGAATAATTTAAATCTACACGTAACTATGCCTCTTCAATTATAATTGGTGGCACCTATTTTTAAAACAGTCTATTCTGGTACTGTTATGTTATTTTGGTAATTCATTGAGAATTCATTGCAAAAAAACAGGAACATGGGTGCTATAAATAAAGCAGTCTGATAATTGCTTAAACAAAATTGGGCCCAATGGACCAGCAATGAACTCTCATTAAGGCTAGGCTAGAGGAGGAACTGTAATTTCTCTGGATAACCTCTCTTATTTCTCTATATACACTACTGTTAATTCCATAAAAATTATAATTTTGAAAGATACCAGCAATTTATTTAAGGAAAGAATAAAAGAAACATGATCTTTAAGGTACAATTCAAGTTACATATTTAAACTAAATAAAAGAAAAAGAAAAAGAAAAAGAAACAAATACATATTCATGGAAAAATATTCATAGGGAAACAAGACTTTTACTGTAGAGCTAAAGATATTTCACATTGTAAAAGCTTTCTCCCTTTGTGATAACTTGTATTTGCCATTTAAATGCAATTTAACCTTCCTTGTCCTCTAAAACTAAAATAGTACTCACAGTCTTTTATTATTTTCATGTACAATTCAAACAATATAATTTAGTGTTTTAGCTTGGCTCAGGAATTGTGGAGATCTAGGTTCTAAAGGTTACTTACTTATAAAATGGCCTATGGAACTCATCTACAATGTGAAAGTTTTAAAAATATGAAGAAAAGTATGAAAGCCTGATTATACTTCATTTTATAATATAAAATATAGGACGATTAAAAATATACTTACAAACCAATTCTGACCAAATATTAGACTCCAATTAAATGTTTATTTTTTCCATGTTAGTGAAATTTTTAGTTGCTCTTTTTAATTAAAATTTGCTTTCACAGTGGCTTCAGTATTAATACTTTATAAAGTTGGAAAAATAGAGACAAAATGAAAATAAATGTGTTCCTTTTGTATATGGCAAAAATTTATTTAAATTCATTGCCTTTGAATTCATTGGAAGTCTTTTTTTAATTAAGTTTAATTTTAACTCATCCAATGTATGTTTGAATATGAATAAGATCAGATTTTGAACAGCATCTTCAAGATTTCAACTTATCAATATATAGATAAAAACTGTCATTTAATATTTTATTTCACTGTCCATTTATTTCTCTCTTTCTGCTATTTGACACGACAAATCTTATTTTATTAGTTTTTAATTATCATGCACCAATATGTAGGATGTTTTTTGTGCATGGAGAGGCGAGATATGAGTGGAAGTCCTGTCAATTGGCATATATTGATCATCCTTAATATTAATCACAAATTGAAACAAATTGACAAAACAGGGAACCAGATATTCTCTCTTTCTCTCTCTTTTTTTTTTTTGCAGTTTTGGCCAGGGCTGGGTTTGAACCCGCCACCTCCGGTGTGTGGGGCCGGCGCCCTACTCCTTTGAGCCACAGGTGCAGCCTGGTACCAAATATTCTCTTACAACCTTTCTTCTAATCATTGAAGTGCTGGTAAAATTTGGTGTCATATACTTTTTTCCCTAAACATCATTATTTCATTAATAAATAATAGTAATAATTCTGAAGAATGAATAACACTGTTATTTATTAATTTAGTCCATATTTAATCTAGTTATCAAAGTATTTTACACGTTAAAATTTTTCTAGTTACACTGCTGGTGGTATTGACTATACATATTTACAGTTATCTATATTCCTTTGTAAGTGATTATTTACAACAGACAGCCACTAATCACTCCATCAGCAAATTAGCAACATGAGTTAATAGAGCCCAAGTTTTTAAATTGTAGGAGGTTCCCAGGAAATGTGTGCATTGGCAGAACTGTGTGATCAGGCATCTGCAATAACCGTCTACATTATGCTTCCATTTAGCTGGTGTCATCACTCTGTCACTTCCATCTAGTCCATCATTTGCACAAAAAGAAAGCACACCACAATAACTCTTTAAACCCTGGAAATGTATGGCACAGTGTCAATTAATCTTCCATAAAGTTGTTTATCTGAAGATTTTACTTGGCATATAATTTCTCAATAGATACTCCCTCCCTCCCAAACAGGAAGGAAATTCCACTAATCAATGGGGGTTGCAGTGGTTTTCACATCACAAAGGAGACAGCTTAATTCCTTAGATTAAACTTGCCTTTTTTTTTTTTGAAAAATTATTATTAATACATTTAAAAGTATCCAACTTCACTGTCTTCCTCCTATGAGCTCCAAATATAAGCCAGGGCCATGTGGCTGCATCTTAATCACATTTTAGCTGGAGAGCCCTCCGTTGAAAGCCTGTCTCAGTTCATAGATATGAGAGATTGTAATATTTTAACATTTCCTACTGCCAAGTTGCTAAGCAATAAAACTATCTTGGCACTTCCCTGCCAGTTCATCATGAGGAACTACTTTAGTTTTGCTCAGTCTCTTGATGAGACAAATGGAGGGCAGCTGCACCAAACGGCCTTTCAGAAATGTGTTGCCAAACAAATCCCGGGAACTTTCACCCGTCTGCACAGCTAATCGAGGTGGCTTAAAGCAGAGAAATCTTGTGGGCATATCAGCACAGAGAATCAGGTCTTAACTATTAGTCCTTAAACTACACAAATAACAGCTTGTTACAATTTTAGCATCGTCATTTTTGTTTTTGTTTTTTCACATTCCCTTTCTCCAAGGTATATTGTGAGAATGATGATTTCTCAGCTAAAGACACATTTTTCATACTAAAGAGCAAAACTAAGAGCAAACTAAGAGCAAAATTTCATCAAACTATATGCTAAATTACATATGCAATTCTAGTTAATATTAAATCATCTTTTGAAAGTTTTGATTGTACAAGTAATGTGAAAATGAATGTCAGATGGATAATTGCAAACAAGAAAGAAATTAATAAAGTAAAAACTGTATACCTTAAAAATAGAACTGTATAAAGTTCCCCTTTCACATACACTCAATTTTATAATTGTGTAAATTTTTTTTCAGAGTTTTCTCTGCACAGGTGTGTGTATCTGAGGATGAGTGAGTATGTGCATTTGCAGAAACTAAGAATTCTAGTTTACAAACTTACAGCAAAAATAAACACTTTATTTATTACTGTTAAGGTTTTTATTAACATTGAATCAGATCTTGAGTTCCTAACTTGACTTTACGTAAACTAAATTCTTCCCATTTCAGAGGAGACAGAATGTCCCACAAGTCTTGACGAGAACAGAGCATTTTGGGAAATCACCACCGAGCTTAAAACACATGTTTACCAAACACGTTTGCCCTGGGTGAGAACCACCATCATCACACGAACCAGCCAGCTGCATCTTAGTCCCACATAGATGATACCTCTTCCTGCTCCAGGGAGTTTTTAAATGATGTTCCCTCAATCTGCGCACCCCACTCTCAGGCTCCTTCACACAGTCAACTCCTACTCACCTTTAATATCAGCCTGAAAAGCAAAACTTCCTTGGGGGGACTGCCTCTGATAAATCAGATAAAGCAAGAGCCTGTCCCCTTAGTGTGAAAGATGACACTTTTGCATGTCACCATCATAATACTTTGCACAATTGTTTTTGCTGACTCTCTCCTTCCTTAGTAAAACTATTGTCACCACAAGAGCTGGACGTGGCCCTAGACATTTATTTCATTATTGGATGGATACTTATGTATTGAACATCTATTATGGTGAATTAATGCATTGGATGCTGAAGATAAAATGATACATTTTAATGACATGATTCTCTCTTTCACTGTCCCTACCTTTGAGACAGAAATGAACAAAAAGCTACACAGATAATTACTTGATTAGAATGGTAATAATGTCTAAGAAGCGAAGGTTAGTACCCACGTGAGTACATGGAGCAAGTTAATCTGATGAGAGAGGTGGGTGTTTGGCCAGTTCCCCAGAAAAATCCATATTTAAATTGGGGCCTGACAAATGAACAGGAGGAGAGAGTCCTTAGCTCCTGAGTGGAACTAGAAGCTATATGAAGTAAGAAGTTTATAAAAGAGTAATTGGCGGACACGTATCTTAGAGGCAGAAGCAGTCTAAAGCCAGACTGGCCAGCAAGGATTGTGTATTATTAAATATTTTTCCTTTTCCTAAGAATACTGGGACAAAAGTAAAAGCAGTATTAAGGAAGGCAGTGACATGAGTAGATTTGCAATTAGAAAGCAATGGCAGATTTTTGCCAAGGTAGTGAAAACAAAGAGAATATAAAGAAAAAAAAAAGTATTTGGGATTTGGAAATGGGAGAATTTAGCAATTTACAGAATGCAAAAGATCCCAGTAAAGGAAGATAAAGATAAAAACAAGAAAAAACAACATGTAGCACTCATATAACACTTGCTAGGTACTACCAATCATCATTTGACTTTCTCACTAATATAAGTTCATTTAATCTACATAATAAGTATATAAAGTAACTACTATCATTACTCCAATATTATAGATAAGGAAAATAAAGCATGAAAATGTTAAATAATCCAAAGTTACACAATCATGTAAGAGGGCTGGTGTTCAAACTCTTGGAGGTTTGGCTCCAGAATTTAGTACTTAAATGCTACTCGCAGGCTTTTGAAGAAAGAAGCCAAGAGGACGCTGTAGCCATAAACTGAAGCAGAGAACACTTCAGTGTTTCTGAAGAAGAAACAGTGAATCCACTGTAAAGCATAAGAATTGATTTTTAAATATGTTGCACTTAAGCTGTCTCTGAGCTACACAACTGCAGATGATGGGCCAGGCATTCTCGACTAGAAGACATCATTTCAAGACTCATCAAAGTGGAGAGGATAACTGAAGCCGTGGGATGAATGAGGTCACACAGGGTTCTGGTATAGAATAGGACAAAAGAAAGCCCAGGATGAGAAGAGGAAAGGGTACTGGTATAGAACTCCAAGGGGGAATTGCTTGAATAGTAGACGAAAAACAATGTCACTAAAACCAAATAAAGGCCTTAGTCAATGACAGCGCCATCAATAGGTACACTGCACATTCTCAGAATGTTTATTGACTTAATGATTATTAAATTACACTCTAATAGTTACGTATTCTTACCAGTGTTCTCAGACCACGTCTCCATGTGCAGAGATCTGTAATTGTGACCTGAAGAAGTCAATCTTTTTATCTACCTAGTAATACATTCTGGAAAATGACAAATTATTTTTCTAGAAACATTAAGTATTATTTCTTTATTTATCCACTAACTAGTTTCAAAATATAATTTCTAAGATTTGAAAAGTAGTAAAAGTCTGAAAATTATGTCCATTGGTTAAAGTTCAATATTCTTCTAGGAAATAAGCATATTTGAATTAATGTTAATTTTATCCAACTAATACTAGAAAAGGATCAGTGACTTGCATTACTGCCAGCTTAAGCTATTTAAATTAATGTACTATTAATCATAACTGCATTAGTTACAATAAATACAATGAAGACATACAGATATAATTTTCTTCATTGTTTTTGTTTTTATGGTTTTAGTTTTTTAACGAGTGAAAATTCTTAATAAAAAATTTGGTCATAGAGAATTGACCGTAAAACTGGTATTGAAATGGGCATTCTATTTTATTTTTTATGAAGAGGTATATTTCCTAAATCCAATTTTAACCAATTACGGTCATCTCTCTTTTTAGATTAACTAATAAAAATCATATCAACATCTCTTGCCACCTTGCCATAAGGTAAAAGTGGCCATTTGTTAACTGCATAGAGGTATCAATAGTCTGATATTAGTTATGTATATCAGTGCCAAAAATAGCTCTGTAAACAAAATTTACAGGATCTTGGGTCTTTTCTATTACATTTGTCAACCTGTTCATAAAAAAAGATTCTGAATTATTTACTAAAATCTTACAAAAGTGATGATGAGCTAAGTTGCCTCCTTGATCCCAATAGGAATTTTACAAATTCATACTGACTTCCAACAAGTAAAACAATAGATTTTCCCCACTGTAATGCTCTTGTCCATAATGTGATATAGATTCCCCCAATCTGTAACTCTTCCAATGAGTAAACACACAATCTACCCATTTCTTAATCTACCTAGAGAAACATGGGTACAAAAAGAGGAAGAAGGGGAGGATGGGCCATAGAAAAATGAACTGGGAAATATGGAGTTGAGGATTTTATTATAAACTATGGCGGACAGCTCTTTGTTGAATCCAAAATACAGTCTTGGGCAAAGAGGTACAAAATAAAGTATTGGTGTAGGAATAAATTCTCATCTTTATAGACAAGTAGACAAAGAGATCCAAGCGTTGAAATGAGAACATACACATTTTGGAAGCCCCATACAGTTCAGAAGTGCAATCTGAATATATTACAATTCTGGGCTTTCAATAGATACTCAATGATTGCCTGACTTTTTCAATTATACAAAAAAATAAAATAAAATCATGCCCTTCAAACATTTTGTTTCAAGAATGAAAATGTCCCTGAGTTATGCAGGATGCACTTTATCTAAATATGACACTAGTGGCTGCAAGTACTTAATTTTAATGGCCTACATAACAAGCAATATTTTGAACACTAGAATTCCAATCAATATTAGTTAATGAAGTGTATGACAACCATAATACCTGTTAAATACTCTAACTGGTCATAATGATACAAATTCTCCCATCTATAGTATCCTTAAATTTTAAGAAATTGCAATAATGTAAATGGAATATGTCTGCAGCAATTTATAGGAAGCATTCAAGTGAAAGTCCCCAAAGCATGTCCTTAGCAGTGTTACTATTCCATTAAAAAACTTATAAAGCTTGGCGCCTGTGGCTCAACAGACTAAGGCACCAGCCATGTACACCTGAGCTGGCGGGTTCGAATCCAGCCCGGGCCCGCCAAACAACAATGACGGCTGCAACCAAAAAATGGCCCAGCATTGTGGCAGGCGCCTGTAGTCCCAGCTACTTGGGAGGTGGAGACAAGAGACTCGCTTGGGCCCAGGAATTAGAGGTTGCTGTGAGCTGTGATGCCACAGCACTCTATCCAGGGTGACAGCTTGAGGCTCTGTCTAAAAAAAAAAAAAACTTATAAAAACATTTGTGTTAATACATTTTTATATTTTTCCATATATCAATCAGGATTATATTTTCAACCCTTCATACAGTTTAAGAATTGAGTAAATAAAAAACCTAAAATTATTTAATATAAAATGAATAAATACTTAGTATAATTTAAAATAGAAAACACAGAAACATAATTTTTTAACAAAAAATATATTTAAAACATCCTATGTCCTCCATCAATTATGTTTTTCTGTTTTCTCATAATTATAGACCTTTCACTACCAGATGGAAGGAAGGGGACTGCTGTATCAGTAACTAGAAAACAGATCATCTATAGGCCTTATTTTTGTTTTTTATAAGGGGGACATGTTTTTATTGAACCGAAATTTAAAACACTAGGAATGCTCCCCAATCAAAACTTACTTTTGTTATTGCTTAATATAGATGAAGAAAACTAAATATATACTCAAGACAGGAAGATATGTTTTTTAATATAAATCAAGCAGGGCCCTGATGATTCCTTTACTGAATGGTTACAACAACTTTACTTTGAAAGCAGCAGCCTCTTGGGAAGCTGTGCATTATTTATTTTCACCCCCTGCCTGGATAAGACAAGAATATATGAAATAGGCCAGCTTAGCTGTAAGTTTCATGAAGGTTCAGAAATGATGTTTATTGCAAATGAGCATGGGTCATAAAAATATATGGAAACACCTATGTTATATTTCTTCTCTAAATGTGTTTTTATGAAAACAAATTTCTATACCAGATCAGATTTTCAGAAATTCATCTGTTGTGATAATTAAGTAACATCTTATTCCCCTGCACTTTTTTGCTTGTTATTGCCACTCTGTAACCTATTTTACTTCTACAAAAGAACTTTCAGGCACATTAATTTCCAGGAGCATTTTCTTAGGGAATAAATGCCATCTGACGAACAGTTGCTGTTTCCTTTTTTTATATCAAGAAGCAGGGTGGGCATTTATCTCTGACTTTTTTCTCAGTTTTTAATACATTCTGATTCCCCTTCAATGATGTTTATCCTTACTTTTCTATTGCCCCAAAGAATAAAATCTAAGGTAAACTATTAATGAAGTGGAGTTTCAGAAATCTCATCTGTCTTATAAAGAACAAAAGGAAATTGTGAACTCCTGGATTAGCCCTATCAGGAAAAAGGAAAATAGTAATTACCAAGAACAGTTATTGGTTATTAATAACAAGTGCCTAGTCTTTTTGAAAATTAATACATACAATCCATGTGGTGGTGGTCAGGATATCCAGGGTGCAAACTCAGGGATAGGTAATTTTGGGTTTTCTGTTCTTCGTCTCACACCAGTGATTTCTGTCCTCCAGGACACAAACCACGTTATTTTCTCTGCTCTTTGATTTCCTAAGTAAAGCCTGGACGGTGCCCCTTTTGTTCACTACCACCTACAAATCATCTAAGTACTCAAGGACTTGTGCCTGTGACCGGGATTCTGAGGCTTGTTTGCTCTTCTTATGCCAACTGCCTACACTTCTGGGTCTCCTGCATCTGTCACTGCTGCCACCTCTCTAGATGAAACCCACCATTTATTAAGCATGTGCTGTCTTTAAGAAAATTGTGTCACTTAATGCTCATAGTCTTCTGAGTTGCGAATTATATGCAGCCACTGTCCACCTAGATTTTAGTTCATTTTTATGAAATGGTCATTATGTTAAGTGGTCAGTGAAGATGTTGAGAGGTAATTAATATCACACTGCAGAAGCAGGACTGCAATTAGAGGGATCTGTGTTAGTTTCCTAGGGCTGCCATAGCAGATCATCACAAATCTGGCATGTTAGAATAACAACCATGATAATAACAAATTCTCACAGTTCAGAAGGCCAGAAGTATGAAATCGAGGTGTCAGCAAATTGGTGCTTTCTGAATGCTTTGAGGGAAAGTTTGTCCCAAGAAGCTGCCTCTTTCTCAGCCTCTGCTGGCTGCCAGCTGTGCTTGGCCTTCTTTGATTGACAGCTGCATCCCACCAGCCTCTGACTCTGTCATCAGATGGCCTCTGTCTGTACATCTTCTCTGTGTCTCTGTATCCAATTATCCTGCTCCTCTCTCTTTTGAAGATACTAATCTTTAGATTAGGGGCCTCTCTAATTCTGTAAAACCTCATCTTTATTATATTTGCAAAGACCTTAATTTCTAAATAGGTCATATTCAATAGGTACCAGAGATGAGGATGTGAACATATCATTTTGGGAGGGAAATGGTTAATCTCACTACCATGTCTGATTTCAAATTTCATGCTTAATGACATAATATTTTGTTCTAAACTACATGCGTCCCAAAAGTTGCTCCTAAAGTCATCACATATAAGGGAAATGGAGAAATTATAGTTAAATGTACCTTTCTTTGCAAAATAATTATTATAAAATTTTACAAATAAGTCACCAACATGTAGAGAATATTTTGTAAATAGGTTTTTTATTTTTGGTAAAATTTTGCAATAAATATTTTGTAAATAAAGATACATTGGGCTACAATTTCCCATTTTCCCTATGTATGGAGAGTTCAGGGGCCACTTTTAGGAAACTGTGCCTATCATACTGCTTTATGGGGTGACTTCCTTTCAAAGAAGTGTCAAGATTTCTACCACAATGCTTCACTTAAACTACTAATATTCACCTTCATTAGTCTATATATTTTTCTAAACCTGATCTTAAGCCAGCATTAGCAAAAATCTGAAGAAGAAAATCTACCATATTATATGTTTATTCAGTCAACCCAAAATAAGCAAGCCTTCCTGACTCCCATTCTGCTTTTTTCTGCTTTCTGAACTTCTAAAAAACTATCGCTTGAGTTTTAGTCACGTCTCCATCCACCCTCTATGTATGATCTGATGATATCCAAGACTTCAAGTCAGTAACAAGTAAACAGAAAAACTTTGACTTGTATTTAAAATATTTCACTAAGTGGTGCCTGTGGCTCATCGGGTAGGGCTCTGGCCCTATATACTGAGGGCGTTGGGTTCAAACCTGGCCCTGGCCAAACTGCAACAAAAAAATAGCCGGGCGTTGTGGTGGGCGCCTGTAGTCCCAGCTATTGGAGAGGCTGAGGCAAGAGACTTGCCTAAGCCCAGGAGTTGTAGGTTGCTGTGAGCTGTGTGACGCCACAGAACTCTAGCGAGGGTGATAAAGTGAGACTCTGTCTCTAAAAATAAATAAATAAATAAATAAATAATAAAATAAAATAAAATATTTCACTTATAAATCCACTTATTCAATGAATATTTCATTCAAATCCATACCCACACTCACACACACCTTTAAATTACATAGCTCCCATGATGGCTGATGTTAAACTTTGATGACACATTTCACTATATTCAGTACGTACCAGTAATATAATCTGTATTACTCATATTTGAATCTTATCTGTAACATTCTTAATTTTGTATTCTCCATTCTTTGGTTTGTTCTTGGTTTCCTTGTCTACTTTCACTTTTTAACCTGACAATTATCATCAATTATTCCCAAGTGAGTTCATATTTACTACATGCTAAATACCTTGTTTTACTATTTTATGTGTACCAATCTTGGCTTCTGAAAAGAATGGAAGTCCCTTAAAGTTAAATATATAACACAGTGTCCTTGTGTTTATTCAGCCTGTTATCCATTCAGTAACCGTAGGCAGGCATGGCAAATACACACACACACACACTAAATAAATCAATAAATAAATCAGTAAATCATATACACATAAGAATTTATGTAAAGCTATACTCAGCATTTAGTTATCAGAGAAAATGAAAAAACTATAGCTTTATAAGAACTTAAGAAAAGGAAAAAAAGATCTCTCCTTGATCTGACTGGTAAACAGATGTCTCCTTGATGATTGGTAAAAATCTAATCTGAATTAGATTCTTTGTTAATAAATAATAGAGTAAAATCTTATCAAGCATAAGCACTGGGATAGAAAGAACTATGCCTTATTATCTAAGGTTGTAATTTTACTAGTGCTTGGTTTAAAAAAAAAGGTAGGCAAATCACAAAAACAGACCAGCTTTTATCAGGCTTGTGCCTAGGACCTTGTGGCCTGGTGTTTGCAGCAGAGATGGAATTTTAGCCTCTAAGTTGCCCCCTCCACACACACAAGTTATAGTTGTATAGTGCACATACTGCACTACCATACAGGGAAGCCCTGGCTCAAACAACAAGAGCTTTTAACGATAGAATGATGTTTTAAGAGTTAATATAAATCCTACGATACCAAAGCACTTTTTAGTTGTCAGTGCCTTACTTGAATTAATCCATTTAACATTCACAGGGGCGATGTGAGTCTATACACACTTATTTTACTCACAGAGAGGTTGAATAACTTGCCCAAGGCCACACAGACTTCATGTAGTAGATGTATAATTCAAATATATGCAGCTTGACATCCACATTTTACTCAGGAACAATATGCCTACTGCTAAACTGATAAAGGAAATTAGAATAAATGTAAAATCCTGGAACTATTAAAAAAGGATAATAAGCAGTAAGTAGGAAGCATTATTAAGTCAAGGAACTCACTTTGGGAAATACAGGCTTAGAACACCATAGGGTTATAATAGGATTTAGAAAATAAAAAAAGCATGAAGTTAAGAAAACATTCTATGAGTCGTAGATAAAGATCTTATCGGTTTTTGTACAAGGCTAAAATCTGTTCTCTAGAGATTAAGTCACAAAACCAGTTGGCTCTTGTTTGCATGCAGTTTTTCCACTGGCAATAATTTGGTCTCTATGTAGTGAAACAAGTAATTCCCAAATTAAGAGTATAGTAGACCCGTAGGTCCTCATTTTCCTAATTGCCGAGAAAATTATTTTAAAAGTAATTTTCCCCTTAGAAGCAATTTCAAGAGTGAAGATTAAATATGAAGAGAAGCTATGCTTTAGGTAATTTTTTTAAAGAAAAAGTACCTTTTCAAAGGACTATAACCCAAAACAGTTAAAATCAATATGTTTAATTATTAGAATTGTATTATATATTTTAGCTACCTAAAGTGATTTTAAAAATAATGTTTCCAGGTCACATAGTAACTCATCTGATAGGTTCAACTTTTGAGAACCAACAGCTATGACACAAGCAGCTTTGCAGATGCAAAGACACTGTTCTTACACGTTGATGAATAACGGCCGGTTCCACCTTGGTAACCACCGAATCCCTCTGCACGGGTATGAGATCAACTTATAGATCTCATGAGTGAGCTCTCATGGTATTTATTTTTCTTTCTGTACCCTGTTCATAATGCACACTAGGTTCATCCGTTTGATTGAAAATGAGAGCATCTCCTTTCTTAAAAGGCACATAGTATTTCTCTGTGTCTATCTGCCACCATTTCTTTATCCATCCCTGTGCTGATGGACACATCAGTTCTGTCCATATCTTAGCTATTATGGATAATGTTGCAATGAACATGGGGGTGCGATATTGCCACAAGGTGGTGATTTCTTTTCCTTTACATATATACCCAGAAGAGAGAATGCTGAGTCACGTGGTAGCCTATTTTTAATTTTTTTAGAAACCTCCATAGTGTTTTCCACAGTGGCTGCATCAGTCCATATTACCAAACTTTAAGTGCAGATGAATAACCTAAAATGCTTTTTGTTTAAACAAAAAATTAAAGGTTTATGATGTGATTTGGATTTTTTTGTTGAGGGGAGAGGCAAGGTCAAACTCTGTCACTAGGCTGAAATGCAATGGCATAATCATAGCTCATGGTAACTTTGAATTCCTCGCCTCCCACCTCATCCTCTTGGGGTTATAGGCATAAGTCACCAGCCTGTTGATTTAAAAAGTTTCTAAAAATAATTCAATACTTTTTTTTTTTTTTTTTTTTTTTTGCCATGTAGTAAATGGTCACCATGATTAGGATAGAGAATAGCAATTAAAGCTTCCAGCTTCTTTTTCCAACACCAAGAAAATGCACGCTCCTGAAGAAGCTAATGTATCTGTATCATGCCAGTGGATAGTCTGAACCAGATCCTGTTCCCATTGCCCCGAACAATGTCCCCACTCAGTCAGGAGACTGCATTCAAATTTCAGACACCCAAACAGTAAGTTCCACCATAATTACTTATTTGTTCAGATTTGTTTAGGTCTTAATATTAGAAGAAGCCCAGTAGGCATGGACGTATATCACTGGGGCCAGGAAGTGATCCTGTTTTCCAGCCTAAAATTCTTGATAAATTTCAAATGCTCATTTAGAAAATCTGCTGATTTTGATGTGTTTCTAAGAATACCTCCCCTCCTGCCCCAGTGATGTTCTTATTTCCTTCACAGGTTTCCCTTTGAGATAAGGTCTTCACCACATTGTTTTTCTATCAGAGCATACCACCAGATCTCCTGAGCTCTGGGCTTATTTGGAACTCTGAATGGAGAGGAAACTATATGGGCTATAATCAAACTGAAACAGGAGTCAGATGTTTTGCAGCCAGTTAGGGCAGGGGTCAGAAGGAGAAGGCTACAAGAATGTGACTATGCTTAGCTGAGATAAATAGTCTGCAGAGGCCCTTTTCTTATTCTATTTTGACTATAATATACTTACCTGAAGCGGAGGATAATTCCTTCCCCAGTTGTAGGAACTTACAGGCTCCTTTTCCCAAAATCATGAATATTCCACCCCCTGCTTAGCATATTATTAGGAATTTGCATAAAAGAACAGAGCTCCAAATCTGCAGTGTCATTTTTCCTTATTGGAACAGTCCATTCTCCTGCTTTTTCTTTTCTTTTCTTCTTCTTCTTCTTTTTTTTTTTTTTTGTTGAGACACAGTGCCACCCTGAGCAGAGTGCAGTGGGCGTGGTGACTCAGTGCAACCTCTGACTCGGCTGTGGGCATCCCGCTGCCGCAGCCTCCGCAAGCCGCTGGGATTACAGGCGCTCGCCCGGCGCCCGGCTGGGTTTGTCCATTTTTCTCATGAGTCGGGGTCTCACTGTCGCTTAGGCGAGTCTCGAACTCCTGAGCTCAAGCAGTTCTCCCTCCTCAGCCTCCCACAGTGCTGGGATTACAGGCGTGAGCCACCGCGCCCGGCTCGCCTGCTTTTTCTTAAAGATTATATGTTGCTTTCCATACATTTATCTGCTTTGGCTTATACTTCGAGTTTAAATTCCTTTCTCTCACTGTGACACTATTCTTGAATTCCTTCCTTTGCAGAGGTCAAGAACCTTCTCTGCCAGTGCAGCCCAGTGCCTAGTATCTAAACTGCTTGATTTCATATTTTAGATTTGAAACTTAGTAATCATTTTCACTTTAAAGAAATTTCTTAAAACCTGTAAGCCTTGGTTTCCCTATCTGTTAAGTGGGAGTTACAGTAACATTATCTCATACTGTATTTGTAAGAACCAAAGGAGAAAACTCATGTGAATAGGAACACAGTGCGTGGCACGTAGTAAATATTCAGTATATATTAATGGATATTTATGATTGAAAAAATACTAAATTACAGTGTTTTTTGCAGTGAGCAAGAAATGAGATCAACTGAAGTTATCCATCAATGGATGAAAGGATAAAGAAAAGACAGGATAGATAGAAAGAAAGATAGATAGATAGATAGATAGATAGATAGATAGATAGATAGATAGATAGATAGACACACACACATAATGGCCTTAAAAAAGAATGAAATCATCTCTGTGATAACCTTGAGACATTAGGCTAAGTGAAATAAACCAGGTGAAGAAAGACAAATACTCCATGATCTCACTTGCATGGGTCATCTACAGAAGTGAAGTTCATGGAGGCAGAGACTAGAATGGCGTTACCAGGGACTGGGGATGGGTGGGGGTGAAATGGAGAGACATTGGTCAAATGGTAGAAAATTTCAGTTATTCAATGTAAGCAATTTCTAGAGTTCTAACGTAGAGAATGTTGGCTATCGTTAATAATACTGTCTTGTATACTTGAGATTTTATCTAAAATGTCCTTACCAAGAAAAACAAAAAGATAACCATGTGAGGTGAAGGGTATGTTAATTTGTTTGACTATGCTAATCATTTAACAATGTGTGCATATATTAAAATGTCACATCGCATATCATAAATATATACAGTCTTTTTGTCAATTGTACTTCAAAGAAGCCAGGGAGAAAAATATCACTAATAGAAATCTTTTTACAAAAATAAAAACATAATATATGGCGTAGAATGTTAAGAATTGGAGCCCTCCATGGAATTCACATGGCATCAGAGTTTTGTTCTATTTCTGCATAAAGCATCATTACACATTTAGACACTTCGAACAATGCAGATTTATTATTGCACCATTTCTGTTATTCATAAGTCTGCCACAGTTTAGCTGAGTCCCCTCTGCAGGGTCGTATAAGGCTAAAATCAAAGTGTGGGCCAATTGCATCATCACCTGGAGACCTGACTACTGAAACGTCTGGTTCCGAATGCCCTCAAATTGCTAGAAGCCTTTCGTTTCCTAGTGGTTGTAAGACTGAGGTTTCTGTTGCCTCGCTAGTCGTAGTCAGCTCTCCCAGGCTGCTCTAAGATTACACCACACGTTCCCTCCAGTTCTGCAATAAAGAACCTACCTTATGGTGACTCACCATCATACCTCAGCTCTGTGTGGTTGCCCCTCTGCTGCGGAAAGCTCTCTGCTTTGTAAAGGTCTCGTGTGATTAAATTGCATCCTATTTTAAGGTCAACTGTGCCGTATAATATGATCAAACCATGGAAGTAAAATCTGCCCTAGTGATAGTCCCAGAATTATTCACTGTGGGTACCACAGCTATAGAAAAATCTTGGGGGCCAAATTAAATTATCAACTACCATATGTGTACGAAGGGCCAGTATATAATTAGAGAGCTGAAAACTGTCAACATCTCTAATAATTTTAATTTGATTGAAAATATTAGCAAACATGCAGTTAAACATTTAGTGTTGTAAGCAGATATAAAGATCTTTTCATCATCAAATCATGGTAATTTTATAAAGAAAAATGAGCATTCTATGTTTTAGAGAAACAGCAATTTCCATGGAATGTTATATTTTATGCAGGCTTTGGATTTTGCAATAGATCATTGAACATAATATGTTTTAAAGTACTTAAAAAATCTCTTAAAATAAAGTTAAACTTTTTGCAAAAGGGAAGAAATTGGTATTGAATGAGAAATATTGCATTAGCATTATTAATGTGTTTATGGAAATATGCTCCTGAAAAATCGAAGGAAATGAAGGCAACACTGATTCTAAAAAAGATTTATAGACACGAGCTGCATGCACTTGCTTCACAGACTAGAGCAATTCTGTGCTTTCTACAAGGAGAATATGCAAAGACTCATTCTGCCTTATGGGCATTTCAGAGCTTTTAATCTAATAAAACCTATATGTCAGCTGGTAGCATGTCAGAGTCTCATTACTCTGCTTCCTTAGTGCTTGATGCGGAAGGTTAAGTCCCTGCACAAATGTACCCCTTGGGGTTCCCTGAGGTAGAGCTGTGCAGGTTTGCATCTTTACTTACTGACAAAAATATATATATAACATTAAATATTCTATTCCTGTTTTCACTTAAGCATTCGCTAAGAATGATGAAAGTGGAAACTCGGTGGTGTGGATTTAGAATTGTGCACGCGTATGCTTTTTATCTTGTACGTCTCATCAGAAGTGGGTTTCTAACCACATACAGTGTACAAGCTTGTCACCCAAGCTCCCTCAGAGATTGCAGATTTACAAGCACAGTTTAAATGGTCTAACTAATGAAACACAAGTGCAGTTAAATTGCACCTCAATGAGAGAAAAAAATATGTATGACAAAGAAAATTAACAGTCCCTTTTCAAATGCAGCTTAGTAAGCATGGTATTTGTTATTGATCAATATTTGGCTATGGAGTCTTACTCAACTTGGTGAAAAAAAATGCTAGGATAAATGTTAGAGAGTCTTTTTTTTTTTTTTTTTTTAAAGAAAATCAGGTTAAAATGAAGGCATGTACAATTAGGTTACATGAATTGGTTTTATAAGGCTAAAGTCCACGCTATAGTCGTGTTCTTCATCCAGGAAATCTGCCACGTATCTGTACAACGTACTCGTTGGGTGGGAACTTGACCATCCCCTCTACTGTGCTTAAATTTAATTTAGTTTTTCTCTCATGTAGACATATATTTGTTAATCTTCTAGTTTCAAATTGGAACTGAGTACAACTGATCGATATTTTTCAATTCTTGTGATACTTTGCTGAAACTCCTTGTTTTAATATCTTATTTTATGAAGTTGCATCTAAGTATGGTTAAGGAAGAAAAATAAATAATAGGGTATATGCTGTTTTTAAGTTGTTAAGAAAAAAGTTTAAAAGATCATAAATATCATGTAGCCTAACTTAAAAATGGTGATTGAAAAATACAGTTTTTTATATAAGATACTAAGCAACTTATATAAAAACTACTTGTACTTATGTTTCAAAATTTGAAATCATTAAAGAAAAGAATAGTCCTATGAGCACTAGAGAACTGAGAAGTTTTAAAATGAAATTATAACTGCACTTAATCTCAGATTGTCTCCTTAGTCTTTTTGACATTTTAATTGCTGTACCATTTTTCACTGAGATGCAAGCATTTTTATCTTTACATAAGCATAATGTAGTCTGTGTTAATGTGTATTGATTAAAATATAGATAGTGATGCCAGGATGTTGGAATTTTCCCCAATTCAATGACCTTATTGAATGTCTCTTTCTCTCTTCTCCTCTTAATAGTTTTTTTTCTGTTTAAACAGAGGAATGAAACCATGCATTTTCTAATATGTCCCTATGTTATATGAACTCTACTATTATTAATAAATGGAAAAAGACATGGTTTAACATAAGAATAACTGGAAAGCATTTCCATCACAAACTTGTAAGTCTTTCATTTCTGCATCGGAGACACGTTAGGAAAATCAATAACTTCCTTGGAGTCTAGTGATCTAGCTGCTTATGAGAAATTTACATCTCCCTGACAGGCAGTTTGTAAGGGCTGGTTCGCCTGGGTCACAGGACTCCACATAATTTGCATCTTGAGCAATTTCTCTCTTTGCTTTTACCTGTTCCATGAGGAAGGAATAGTGAACCTTGTCATAAAGAGCTCATTATGTCTCAGCTGAGAAGAATAATTTTGTAGGTGCTCCAAGAGTGCAAGGGTGTCACATAACGATAATATTTTCCATAGCTCTTCAGACCTCGGCACACACCAGAAAATGAAATTAATAGACACAGAGGTTCAGCAGAAGCTTTTGAGCTGCCATTCACCAAATGAAATTGAAGTTTCCCATCAATGTCATTGGTGAAATATGATCTCAAGATGGATATAGAGATCATTTATCAACAAATACACAAGAGGAAAATATATTTAGTTTACATGTCATAAACCTGAAAAATTATTCCGTCGTATTTAATTCTGTCCTTCAAAATTTACAAGGTTTGAATATCAAATAATGTTTAATATTCTAGTATGCTAATAAGGACCGGCATGTATTTTTCTAGTTAGTGCAATTAAGCTCAGTTAAAAAGTAAAAACCAAGGAGACAATGTTAAAATACTTTTTAATCAAAAATAAAATACAATAGCATTAATTATAATCACATTTTTAGTAGGGTTACCTGTGAAATTCAACATGTATCTAGAGTTTTTACAGTTTCATGTCTTAGATTTAAATTCTTTATCCATCATGAGTTAATTTTCGTTAAGAGGCAAGAGTTGAGGGTTCAGTTTCAAACTTTTACATGTGGCTAAACAGTTTTCCCAGCACTACTTATTAAACATGGATTCTTTTCCCCATTGGATGCTTTTGTTTGCTTTAAGAAGCTCAAATGGTGATATGATGCTGGTTTCATCTCTAGATACTCTGTTCTATTCTGTAGATCTACTTTTATGCAAATACCATACTGTTTTGATCACTATAGCCGTGTAGTATAAACTGAAGTCTGGTAAGATGATGCCTCCAGATTTGTTTGTTTCTTTTTTTTTTTTTTCTTTTTGAGGTGGTTCAATATGAAATGGAGAAGTATTTTGGTGGAGATGCATTAAATGATTAAATGTGTAGATTGGTTTGGGTAATACATAGGTCACTGCAAGTTTTGAGACAGACTGTCCAATGGTCCATTATTTCTCTTCCAAGAAACACGGTTAACAACGTCTTTTCTGATTCACCCTTGAAAGTTTCCACTTGCTTGGCTTACTGGTGTTGCAAAGAGGGCTTCATTTGTTTCCATCCATCTGGATGTTTCTTGATGTTTGTGTATCTCAACAGTTTCATAATGACCAATTTATAGACATTTTAACAATGTTGATTCTTCCCAGCCATGAACAAGGTATGTTCTTCCATTTGTTAACATCCTCTGCTATTTCTTTTTCTCAGGGATTCATAATTCTCTCTGCACAGATCCTTCACATCCTTTGTTAAGTAAATTCCAAGGTATTTCATTTTCTTTGGTACTGTTGTGAAAGGTACTGTATCTTTTATATGATTCTCAGTTTGCTTGTCAGTGTATATGTAGGCTACTGATTTGTGAACATAGATTTTATACCTGGAAACATTGCTGTATTTCTTGATCACTTTGGGGACTCTCATGGTTGAGGCCTTGAGATTTTCTAAGAATAAAGCCACATTGTCAGTGAAGAGTGATAATTTGACTTCCTCTGACCCAATTTGGAAACTTTTGATATCCTTCTCTTGGCTGACTACATTGCCTAGGACTTCCAGCACTCTGCTGAATAACAGTGGCAATAGTGGACATTTGATTTGTCTAGTTCACGTTCTACAAGGAAATCCTTTCAGTATTTCTCCATTCAATATGATATTGGCGGTGGGTTTGTAAAAGATGGCTTCTATCTGTTTAAGGAAGGTTCTATTTGTCCCTATTTTCTTAAGTGTTCTTTTCAAAAAAAGATGCTATATTTCATCAAATATTTTTCCCCATCTATTGAGAGAATCATATGATATTTATTTTTACTTCTGTTTACATAGAAAATTATGTTTATGGATTTTCATATATTGAACCAGCCTTGCATCCCTGAGATGAAGCCCTCTTGGTTGTCATGTATGACTTTTTTTTGACGCGTAGCTGAATTCTATTTGCTAGGATTTTATTCAGTATTTTTGCATCAGCATTCATTTATGATATCAGTCTGTAGCTTTCTTTTTTCATGGAGTCCTTTCCCCTTTAAAATAAAAAGAAGTCTATGTATATAAATTAAAAAAAAAATCACTTTTCCAAAATATAGAAAAAGAAGAAATACTACCCAACACATTCTATGAAGCAAACATCACCTTGATCCTCAAATGAGGAAAAGACCCAACAAGAATAGAAAATTATAGACCAATATCACTAATGAATATTGATGCAAAAGTATTCAACAAGATCCTAACAAATAGAATCCAGCAATACATCAAACAAATTATACACCA
>CAUYRH010046743.1:0-21866 GCA_963574655.1 Perodicticus potto
GGGTGCCTGTAGTCCCAGCTACTTGGGAGGCGGAGACAAGAGACTCGCTTGAGCCCAGGAATTGGAGGTTGCTGTGAGCTGTGATGCTACGGCACTCTATCCAGGGTGACAGCTTGAGGCTCTGTCTCAAAAAAAATAAAAAATAAAAATAAAAAATAAAAAGAAATGATATGATTAAGAATTGAAGCCAGATTTGGGGTACATGACATGGGGGCTCATTATGCTACCTTCCCTATTTTATATATATAGTTTTTAATTCCATAACAAAAAAATTACAACTATATGTATATTTTTCAAAATCTGCTTCTCATATTAATGTGTCAAAAGTACAGATTCCCATCATAAACATTTTGCCTTATGGTTTAAAACAAAAAAAGGCCAAATTGCTATTAACAACCTCCAGTCTGTAGACCTCGAAGCTCTCATTTAAAGACGAGGAAATGCAGCTATGATTCAATAAAAAAAATAAAAAATAAAAAATAAAGACGAGGAAATGGAAATCTGTATGGAGGAGGATGGCTGGAGGCGCTGCACCACCACCATCAGTGGAAACAGCAACCACGCGTCTCAGTAATCTTTGTCAGAATCACTTTGCACTTGCGTGCACACACAGGTACATGCATGCACGCACCCACAGCACACGTGCAGGCCACTGAGAGCATGTTGATGGCTCCCTGTGCCTGTCTCCCCAATACTCTCTGATGTCTTTGAGGACAAGAGTAAGGCTGGACAGACCCTGCCTCACATGGAGCAGGCACTCAAGAAGTAAATGTTAGATGATTTGAAGGTCAAGCTGTGTAGCATTCTGGGCTCAGAGTGGAGCGTGGGGAGGAAGACCAGACAGAGGAGAAGTGACCTGGAAAATGGAGCCAGGGCTGCGCTCCTCACCTTGGCTGCTTACTGCCAGTTTCCATCAACAGAACGGGAATCATTAATTTTACTTTGTAGAGTTGGGGTGAAAGAAGAGAGATGACAGATATATCAGGGTGGATAATTAAGTTCACAGACTCATCCCAGAAAAAGAGCTACATACATCATTGCGGAACATCACTACGATCACCCTCAAAGTGCTCCCCTTGGGAAACTACGCACTGACCCCAGCGCCTAGATCACCCTTCAAAGCTCTTTTTCTAGGATGAGTTTTCAAACTTAATTGTCAGGCCTTGTACAACAACAGCTCTGATGGCCATTCCAAAGTGATTCCAAAATTGCTTTGAAGGACAGATTAGGCACTGGCATCACTGCATGGCTTCCCAGTGGAAAGACTTCAAAGCTGACCGTAGTGATATTCAGCAATGAGGTGCATAGCGCTTTTTCTGGGATGAGTTCTTGAACTTAATTGTCAGACCTCGTACAGTGGCACTGGCCCATAGTGGCACTGTGGAAGGTTGCTGTGACTAAAATGGTGGTGCTGGGATGAAGATGACAACTGATGCAGAGCTTGGGGCAAAACAAGTGTTCCAAGCAGAGGCAACACAGGGTTTCCAGGCTGGCTTTGGCCAAAAATCTGAAGTTCAAAAAATTTTAATAGAATTGGCTCAGCACCTGTGGCTCAAGCGGCTAAAGTGCCAGTTACGTACATCTGAGCTGGCAGGTTTGAATCCAGCCCGGGCCCGCCAAACAACAATGACGGCTGCAACCAAAAAATGGCCAGGCATTGTGGCAGGCACCTGTAGTCCCAGCTACTTGGGTGGTGGAGGCAGGAGACTCGCTTGAGCCCAGGAATTAGAGGTTGCTGTGAGCTGTGATGTCACTGCACTCTATCCAGGGTGACAGCTTGAGACTGTCTCACAAAAAAAAAAAAATTTTAATAGAAGTAAGAGAAGAGAAAGAATTCACAGACATGGAGTGCTTTTATGTGCTGTGACCTTAATTAATCCTCACGTCAACTGTGAGGTGAGTGGTTCTGCTCCCACGTCTACAGGAGGACACATTAACACAAATAGGTTAAGTCACTCACTCAAGTTCTCAGGGACGTCTTAACCAGTGGAATTTCTGGCATCTAGTGCAGAAGGGTTTCTGGGCTCCTAGGTACTCTCCCTACTCCCTTCCAAGCAAGTCAAGTCCTAGAGACTGCCCAAAGCTCACTCTCTCTGGGGCCCAGGCCCTCGAGCCTTTGACAACAAGCAAGGTTTCATTCCAGGCTGGCCTGGTTCAGGTTGACCTGGGCAGGGAATGTCTACTCAGGAGGTGGGTCAGGGAGCTCAGAACCTCCTTATGCCTCCTCCTTCTCATCAGAGGGCCCCATCCTGTCTCTTCTCCAAGGCTTGTAACCCCTATTCCCCTAGGGTTCAGTTCTGAGTATTTGACACTAAAAGACCCCTATCATCTTCTGTGAAACCACAGAATAGAGAGCTTTGAGGGCCTCAGAGAGCAGAGAGGGGCCTGGCCAGGGCACCAGGAAGCAAGAGAAATGGCAGACCTGGGTGCAAATCTAGTTACTGGGAGCGTGACCCTGAGCTAAGTGACGTCTCCCTGAGCCTCTGCTTCCTGCCAAATGGAGAGAAAGATGCCTGCCTGTGTGAGTCTTTAAGACGACAATGTGTGGAAAATGCCCAGCCCAGAGCAGGGACTCAGTCTCTCCTGTCCTGTGTCCTTCCTGTCATCCAGAGCCCCCACACTTCCTTCACTGGGGCCTCCGCCATTTCTGTGCACCACCAGTGCAAGCTGAGTATTTTTCTATAAATAGACTCACTTTTAAAACTCAGTCTCACTTCCACAAAGAAAAAAGCAGCAGCACTTGAGAAGGGTTTATTCTTGTGTTTAACTGACATTTATCCAGCACTCCTCATGCTCCACTTCCGTTCTGGGTGCCAGGGGGACAACCGTGACCCACGACCCCGTGCCCTCACAGAGTGTGCATTTGGCAGGGGAGGCAGGCGGAGAACAAATAGAACATGACATCAGGTGGCACTGCATGCTGTGAAGAGAGAGACCAAGGAACAGGGCTAACCTAGAGGGACAGGGACCGGGAACCCTGTTTCATGCAGTGAGGCCAGCAAAGGAGAATTTACCCCAAAGCTAATAAATAAGAAGGGGAAAGAGAGCCTGAGAACTTGTAAGCTTGTGATTGTGCGGCTGCGGGCTGGGTGTCATGTGGGAGGTGCTTCTCCACGGTGCAGGGGACACCTCGTGGTGTGAGGGAGTGGATGGGAAGACAGCCCTGGCTTTGCCCAGAAAGATCCGGTTTCCCCTGGACCCTTTTTCCAACACAACCTGCCAGGAGAGATTAAGATCGCAAAGAGCAACACGATGCCGCTAGAGAAGTAGATTAATGGGTTCTGGGGGTGCTTGCCTCCCTGAGAAAGGCAGTTTGTTTGAGAGCTGACTCCAGTCCACAGGATGGAGCCACGCTAGGCCCCCCTGGAGCTGACATGTGGAGAGAGAAGGTCCCTCAGACAGGGAGGGCCCTGGCCAAGGCAGGGCTTCCAGAATCCTGAGGGGACCATGGAGGGGACTCTGGGATCCCCATAAGTTGCAGCTCCAGCCCTTCCAGTACCTCCTGCTAAGGGCAGACTATGACAGGCCAGAGTCCTGGGCTTACTGAGAACCCAGGAAGCCTCTGTCCAGCAGGTTCGTCTAGAATGGGAGAAACCTGGGTGGTTTGCTCCATAGTTCGAGTACCTGGGCCTAGAGGGGTACGGGGAGACTGGTACCTGGAGAGGGGAAAGGGGAGAATAGCCAGTTGACATGGAGGCTGGCAAAAGTTTCAATAAATGAAATGCAAAAACACAAAATTTGAAATTTTCACTGTTCACAGAGCAATGCCACCTCTTGGTGACCCAAGGGCCTTCAATAACATTTCTACTACCTGCAGTGACTTTGGAGTGGGAAGATCAAGAAGAAAGACCTAGCTAATTTGGGGTTAACTCCAGAGAAAAAATAAATAAATATCTGAAACTCAGAGCAAAAGAAAGATTAGATCTCACAGAGGTAGGAGTCTGGTGCCAAAGTGGCCAGGGGACAGTTTGGAGCAATTTGCACCTTAGAGGGCTTGGAGTTCCCTCAGTGCATCGAATGAGGGTTTCAATTACTCTGGTTCAGATTTCCAAGGGCTGGGGACACTGGCTGCCACCTGAGTTACATGGGCTTGTGCCAGATATATTTGCAGGGGGTGTGAGATGCAAAAATACATGTAGTATGTCTCCCAACTGCAAGAGCATGCAGTGTAATTCAGCAGGCAAAACGAGCTCCCAGCAAGCTTAGGAGACAGAAAGGGGCTTGCAGGAGGCACAGAGAGAGCATGATGGAAGGGGGTCCAGGAGAGGAAGGGAAGAGAGTGAAGGCTGGAAGGGAGGGAGACGAAGGAGAGAGAGAGAGAGATGCACACAAATACCTCAAGTCAGGATGAGCATGGAGTCTTCCAGGACTTGCAGTGCATTTTCTCTCCATTCCCCTCCCTTTGTGCCTTTGCATCAGGAACAGAGCCAGAGACACATTGCGTGTGTTCTGTAATTCAGATTCCCACCAATCGCTCCGAGGTTCCTCCCCTCCAGCCACTTGTGCCTATGGCTTCTTGGCACCACTTCAGTCCCTTGTGCCCCCATTTCTCATCCCAGCTGGCAGCCTTGCTCAGTTTGGGGAATGTGCAAGCTGCCTGGGTCTCACCTCCTGGCTCCTCCCTCCTCTCTCATCCTGCCCCAGGCTCTCCTGCCTGAGAGGCCAGGAGACCAGGATGCAGGAAACCCACCTAGTACTCAACCAAATGCAATGTGGCATGAACACCCCATGGATTACCCTGGATCAAAGGTGGATAAGCAAATGGCACCCTCTCCTCCCCAGACAGATGGCTCTGAGACTCATTTCAGGAGGCTCCTTGTAAGGAACAGAGGCAAATCTGTGCAGCCTTGTGCTGGTCACCTCCTTCTCAACTTTACTCCCTGTCCATTCTCCAGCTTCCTGGGACTATTCTCAGAGAAGCTCTTCCCACATAAGCCTTTGACTTGGGTAAAGAAACAGGAAGGATCTTCACTGCCATCCTGGATGGAGGAAGCACTTGGGACTGCAGGCTTGGCCTCCATGGAAGCCAAGATCACCCTTCCCTCCCCATCTCCATCAGCAGGTGCACAGACAAGCTTTGCAGACTCCCCTCCTAGCCTCTCTGCTTGGCTCCTACAACCCTCCTGAGTTGCCTGGGTTAGAACACCCAGTGTGGTCCACAGGCTGAGTTCTGTAAATAGCCAGTGCTTACCAAGAGTGTGTTGACCTTCCCATAGCAGGTCAACACAATACATTAGTTATTTAATGTTACTTTGCTGAAAGGGAAAATGACTGATCTGCCAAACCTATGTAGTGGCCTGTATTTTCACTGGCCCCTCCAATGCCAGCCTGAGGTCCTAGCACCTCAGTGTAGCACCCAGAGCCACCACCTGGATGCCAGGAGCCTGAATGCCCAACTGAATTCTTCCATAGGCACCACTTGACCCTGAGGAAGTTCCCCAGGCATCTTTGTCTCTTCCCTGTGAACTGAGGAGGAACAAGACATTCTCCAAGGGCCTTCAAGTCCAGACAGGACCAGAAAATCATGTCCCTTCCTGTGCTCAAAGAAAGCAAAGTTCAGATTTAGCCTGTAGAACACCTCCCCAGTTAACCCTCTCCCTATAGAATCACTCTTTAATGCTTAATAGAACACATGTCTTTAATACAGTAGTTTGGGGGCTGGTATATATTCTTTTATATTTTTGGAGACAAGATCTTGCTCTCTTGCCCAGGCTGGACTGCAGTGGCACAATCAAGCTCACTGTAACCTCAAATTCATGACCGCAAGCCATCCTCTTGCCTCAGCCTTCACAGTGGCAAAGACTACAGATGCATATAACATGCCAACTATTTTTTTTTCTTTTTGTAGAGACAGGATCTCACTATGTTGTCCAATCTGGTCTCAAACTCCTGGCCTCAAGCAATCCTCCGACCTTGGCCTTCCAAAGTGCTGGGATTACAAGTATGAGCCACCATGCCTAGCTTGCTCAAATTTACATGGGGAAAAAACATATGTGTGTGTCTCCAAAACTCAATACAACAATTTTTTTTTTTTTTTTAGGGACAAGGTCTTTTACTATGTTGCCGAGGCTGGTCTTGAAATCCTGGGTTCAAGCAATCCCTTCATCTCAGCCCCCCAAATAGCTGGGACTACAGGCATGAGCCACTACACCCAGCTAATATGACATTTTTTGATGAAATAATGTGCAGAAAGAGAATCAAGGTACACTCTAAATGCAATTGATAGAATGTCTAAATCAAGCTGTGTTTTGAAAAACATGAAAGTGGCAATGAAGCGGGTGGTACCTCTTGGCTGTTGTTGGCACTCAGAGAGACCAGATTCCTGTGTCTACTTGGTAGACAACTACTTGGTAATGATCACATTGATTATGGAATGATGAGGAAGCAAAGCTTTAAGCATCTTACAACCAAACATGATCATTTGCTATGTATATATAAGCATGTTACCCTATTTTTTTTTTTTTTTTTTTTTTTTTTGTAGAGACAGAGTCTCAGTTTATCGCCCTCAGTAGAGTGCCGTGGCGTCACACAGCTCATAGCAACCTCCAACGCCTGGGCTTAAGTGATTCTCCTGCCTCAGCCTCCCGAGTAGCTGGGACTACAGGCGCCCACCACAACACTTGGCTATTTTTTTGTTGCAGTTTGGTCGGGACTTTTTGTAGAGACAGGATCTCACTACGTTGTCCAATCTGTCCCGCCACCCTCAGTGTATGGGGATGGTGCCCTATCCCCTGAGCCACAGGCACCGCCCCATGTTGCCCTATTTTAGTTATGTTTTAATAAATTGATTAAGGAACTGGGATTGACCATTAGCAATACAATTTTTCCCCTTTAAAAATAATAGAAAGAGGCTCGGTGCCTGTGGCTCAACGGGCTAAGGCGCCAGCCACATACACCTGAACTGGCGGGTTCGAATCCAGCCCAGGCCCGCCAAACAACAATGACGGCTGCAACCAAAAATGGCTGGGTGTTGTGGCGGGCGCCTGTAGTCCCAGCTACTTGGGAGGCAGAGACAGGAGACTCGCTTGAGCCCAGGAATTGGAGGTTGCTGTGAGCTGTGATGCCATGACACTCTCTCCAGGGTGACAGCTTGAGGCTCTGTCTCAAAAATAATAATAATAATAATAATGATAATAATAATAATAATAATAATAGAGTATGAACAACAACCACCAAAAAAATAAACCAAAGATGAAAGAACAGGAAATATGTTCCCAGAAGTGTTTTCACACAGAACATCTCATTTTTGGAGATAGATTACCAACATTAAGCAAGAGAAGCTGGACATTCTTCCCAATTTACATGGCAGCTGTGTTCCTGGAAAATTCAGTGTACATAAAAGCCTTGCAAATACGCTTGGTGTTTATTATGAAAAGCAGAGTTTAGTTTTTAGCTTAGAATCACCTACATCAATGTCCTGAGGAGATATTCAGAAGTCACGTGGAATACAAGACAATTCTTCTCTATGAGATAGCCCTAGGCATTGCAGAGTGTCTAGCACCCTGGTTCCTCATACGCCACCCAATGTCAGCACAGCCATTTCAACACTGTGACCACCAGAAATACTTTCTCTAAAATTTTAAGTGCTGCCTGGGGCATCCCCACTTTCACAGAGAAGCTGCTTAAAGAACAGTCACCATGGCTGGGCGCAGCAGCTCATGCCTGCAATCGTAGCACTCTAGGAGGCCAAGACAGGTGGATTGTTTGAGACCAGGAGTTCGAGACCAGCCTGAGCAAGAAGGAGACTCTGTCTCTACTAAAAAATAGAAAAACGAGCCATGTGTGGTGGTAGGTACTTGTAATCCTAGAGAGGCAGGAGGACTGCCTGAGTCCAGGAGTTTGAGATTGCTGTGAGCTAGGCTGCAGCTACAGCACTCTAGCCTGGATGAGAGTGAGACTGAGACTCTATCTCAAAAACAAAAACAGTCACCACATACACTAAGATGGGTATGAGGGGGCCGTGGATATGAGGTGTTTATTATTCATGCAAGATTTCAAGGACCTCACTGTTCTTTCTGCAAACTTTTTTTTAATTGCAATATCATTCACAAATCATAAAATTTACCCTTTTAGGCACAATTCAGGGGTTTTTAGTATATTCACAAAGTGTGCAGCCATCATCACTATCTAATTCCAGAACATCTTCATCACCCTTAAAAGAAAAATCATACCTATTAGTAGCCATTCCCTACCCCCGGCCTCTCTCAAAACCCCCAGGAAGTGCTAATCTACTGCCATCTCTATTGATATTTCTAGTCTAGACATTTTATATAAATGAAAGCATACATATCATCATTCCATAATCAATGTGTTTACATCTGGATTTTTCACTTAGCATGGTTTCAAGGTTCACCTGGTTCATCTACATGGTAGCATGTATCAATAAGTCTTTCCTTTTTATGGTTCAACTCATTTATTTCTATCATTGTATAGATAAACCACAATTTTTCAGTTTGCCATTTGATGAACAGTTGAATTGTTTCTTCTTTTTCACTATTATGAATAATGCTGCTATGAACAAATGTTAAGTTTTTGTTTGGACATACTTTTTTCTTGTTGTTTCATGGTGTATGCTTTTAATTCTCTTGAGTATATGCCTAAGAGTAGAATTGTTGCATCATTCAGGTAAACTCTTTCTGGCCTGTGGCTCAAGCGGCTAAGGCACCAGCCACGTACACCTGAGCTGGCGGGTTAAAATCCAGCCTGGACCGGGAGAGGAACGGAGAGAGCTTCTCTCTCCCTACTTGAAATCTCTCCCACTCCCAGGAGCTTGGGTGTTTTCTGTATTCTTTTCTGTAAATCAATTCTGTCTTATCATGGACGGGTGGGGGGAGGAAATAATGTAGTGAAGAATAATAAAATAC
The DNA here is from genome assembly GCA_963574655.1 of Perodicticus potto. Classification (NCBI taxonomy): domain Eukaryota; kingdom Metazoa; phylum Chordata; class Mammalia; order Primates; family Lorisidae; genus Perodicticus; species Perodicticus potto. Next base: position 8,865 of record CAUYRH010046743.1, read on the forward strand.
ATGTATTAAAAAAATAAAAATAAATAAATAAATAAAAAAAAAAGAAAATATTTCAAATTGTATATAAAACCAGCACATTGTATCCCATGATTACATTAATGTACACAGCTATGATTTAATAAAAAAAAATAAAAATTCAAAAAAAAAAAAAAAAGAAAATTAGGTCAATTTGAGGAGGTGGTCAATGGAGGGAGGCGGTCAACTATGGAGCTTTCACTATAATTTTGTTATTGTTGATGAGATTTTTTTCTCCTCTCCACTCTTTCTCTTATCTAAAATCAATATATACTTGTTGACCACTACTGCATGCCACCTGCTGGTGGTGCAAATACAAAGGATGGGTCCCCAAGCTCTGTAGCACCTCCACAAAGGCAGTCAATATTTAGTTTACAACTTTATTACACACAATACAAAAATGAAGACAGCTATGAAATCATGTTTTTGTGTTTCCACCATGTTCCTTCTTCTTTTTTCTAAATTTTTCTCTTCCTTTCAGATGGTGCTGGTGGGGCTGTTGATTATGTGGTCCCACCTGCCCCAAGACTCAGGATGGTGGGTCTGAACTCAATCCTCTTGGACAGAGTGCCTGATCTAGGGATGGGCTTCATACCTGAGCAGAGCCAATTGACATCTTTATCCAGACTGATATGGACTCTGAGGGAGTGAATTGAATATCCTCTCTTTTTTGTCTTTTGGGATCATGACTTAGAAAATCATATAAGTCTGAAGCTGTCGTGTCCATGTAGAGAAATCTTCTGTTAATCTGAAGTCAAGTGAAGGAAAGCAGAACTAAAATCTGGATACAGAACTCTGTGCATGAAGATCCCCTCCCCTTCTCATGGCGGAGTCAATAGAGTCTGAATTTTGCTCTGTTTTTTCTTTGGTTTATTTTATTCTTGATTTGGTTAGATTAGTTACAGTTGGGTTTCATTCATGAGCCAGTGATGAATGGAGACCCCACTGAAAGCTCAGGAATCCACGGGACTGGGAAAATATCATGTTGCCCATCTAAACATGTAGCGCAGTGCTGAGTGGGCAGGTGTGGTGGGGCAGTGTGCTGCTGACTGACTGAGCTCTGCGTGTTCCCTCCTGGGAATCAGCTGATGGAAGGACTGTGGGGCACAGAGGAAGACAGACAAAAGTTCATTCTCAGATCAGTCATTTTCTAGTTGTGTGGCCTTGGAAACACCTTGCACACACCTAGAAAATTTATATAATAATGCCTACCTCATAGTGTGGTTGTGCAGATTCAATTAAATAACATAAAGCTCCACACAATTCTAACACATACAGACTCAATGATTGGTTCCCAAGTCCTTCATAAAAGTTTCAAGGCAGTTAATGATCAGAACACCCTCCATAACAGGGTGGAAACATACAGACACTTGAAGATTAGAGGAGAGGACTAAAAAAAATAAGGTGTAAGAATCTACAATATTATTGTAACTGTTTGAGTTTGCTTTTGAGCCTCCTGACAGTCAAAGAAAAAAAAGAGAGAAATAGCTATATAATTCTGAATGTCAAAATGAAATGAACATCTGTAAAAAAAACAAAACAAAACATGTAATGAGGAATTTATAATGTGGCCTTCAAATAGGAGAGTCACTGGTGGTGCAATAGACAACATCTTTACACAGATTAAACACTGAAAATGTGTGTCTCATTTCTTTAAATATCCTTTGATGCAAACCAAAGATGTAATGTTAATATCTATCCCAGGAAAGTAGATTCAATGGACCAGGTAGGTGGTTGAATGGAATTTAAAGGGACTAGAATAGGTTGGGAAGCTTCGCAAAGGCTATCGCTGATTATCACTAATAGTTGAAGAGAATAAATGTTTACTGTTTTACTTTACTGTAAAGTCATTGAATCCTGGTGTTATAGATTCAAGACTCATGACAATTTTTTTTTATCTTTATCATTAAATCATAGCTGTGTACAATAGTGTAATCAAGGGGTACAATGTGCTGGCTTCATATACAGTCTTAACTATTTTCATCAACCTGATTAACATAGCCCTCCCGGCAATTTCTCCGTGATTATATGAAGACATTTGTATTCTGCATTTAGCAAGGTTCGCCTCTACCCTTCTAAGATGCACTGTAGGTGTGGCCCCACCAATTACCCTCCCTCCGCCCCTGACAATTTTTAATTGTACTCTCTATTAGATCTTCTCCCCACCTTCTAGTTAAACTGAGGCTTAGGAAGGTATTCCATGTTTACTCTGAGGGTCGGCACACCTCTGGTGTGCTGTCACATATCAGATATGTCTCTAGTGGGAAATTTTCTAATGTTCTCTCATATTCTGCATACTGGACTTCCCTGGGGTTCCTCCTTACAGCCTACTTAAGGAAACCTCATGTCATTATTATAGAAGAGCCACAGGAGCTTTAAAATGTTTAGTGCAAAATCTTCTGGATTTTAAAATGACATACGTATGTGTCTTTTAGATTGTTGAGGATTTAATGCTTTAGAAAATTGCAGTGAATTTCTCTGACTTGCACCAACTAGCTAGGAAACAAAGATACGTATGCAGGCCTCTCCTACACAGGGCTCAGCTCTGCCTCTGGGTGCCAGTGATACACGAACTGGGGAAGATCAGCCCCAGGGTTGTCTCTCACTCCAGAAAAATGATGCACTAAGTTTGTTATCAGATGGCTCTGACTTCAGTGATTTCGAACAGAACTCTCTTATTGTCTGGAAAATTGGCTGTCTCAGCCACACTTTCCTTCAGCAGAGGAGCACTTCTACATGATTATTTTGATATCCTCATGAATGATTTGGCTTTGAAAGGTGAGTTATAGTAGAGAGTCAGCAGAAACCATGTAGGCATGGAGAAAAGGAAACTGGAGTGATAATAACTGGAGAACAGGCAGGAAAATGGGAAAGATAGGATGAATAACTATGGTGGGGACAAAAACAGCAAAACAGGAGTGGGGTTTTTACCATTCACTAGTCCTGTAAAAACAGAAACAAAAACAGAAACAAATTTTGTTCATGTCGGCTCAGTTTTCCTTCTCTCTAATCTCTGAGTAGAGTTTCTACTTTGCTGATTCAATTTATGGCTTTCGTGATGCAGAACTTGGGCGTTGACTTGTGTGTGAGTATAACATACAAACACTCAAATACAAGTGTATAGATTCCTACCCCTATGTACACATGCCGAGTGTGTGTGTGTGTCTGTACATATGCGAAGACATGTGCAATATACATACACATATGTATTTATGTGTAAGTACAGCTATGTCGGTATTTCTCTCTGTGGATCATGTAACCTAGAGATTAGAGAGAATTTCTGATGGAAAGATGAGAGTGAAGGATTTATGGAGATTCTAGAGTAGTTGTCAGGTTTGTGAATTGGAGAGTAAAAGAAAGAGGATGGTGAGAATTATTGTGGACTGTAAATTAGGGTTCCCTTATTGTTCTCTGATGGATGCAGGAGTGAAACTTTTCAAGTGCTTTGGTTGATGGGCCTGTGTCTCTCTAACTATGCTGTAGTGCTCTGAGTGAATCACAGGGGACCCTACCTTGCATTTGGTTTATGTAAACCTGGCTTACCTCTCCTCCTCCCCAGCACACACCCCCTTCCCAAGAATGCTGGATAAATTTTATTTCGTTGATTAGTATGATTGGTGGGTAGGATATCAGGGAAAGGGAAAATTCTTTTTAGAACAAAACAAGTTGAAGTTGGTTTTTTGAAAAACCAAATTGTTTGATTGGCATTTTCAAGGATCCAATCAAATGGAGACACCATTAAAGAGAAAGACGAAAGTGAAGGAATTTGTCCAACAGCTCTTTGGTTGTCAGGATTCATGAGAATATTTTCCCTCCAGCCAATATCCCAATTTCAAAGAAATGGATTGTGAAACTAAACATTTGTGTGGAAAGTAGATCTAAATATGGACATATTTTTTGATGGGTTGTCCTTTGGGTTTTTCTGATTTAACTGTAGCCCTTAACAAAAGCAATATGCTTTTGTGTGTCCATGCACATTTGTACCATTTACTCAGCATCCTACACCTAATATTTAACTCCTAGCATGACATTGACTGCTTTCTAAAAGCAAGCCTAAGATCTGCTCATAGACCTGAGCACTGAACATTTTGTTGAGTCACTGAGCTAGACTTGATAGACCTTCCAGAATTATTCATAAGAGAATTCAATGGTCAATTAGAAATTATGGTGCTTTCTTGCTTATAGTAGACTACTTCAAATCAGAAGAAAATTGCTATGGATCAATTTATCTTTAGCTTTCTCTCAAAAAGAAGCTATGCATTATAAGTTTTGTATTTGTTTAAATGAAAGTTTGTTTTGTAAGGACATAATATGAATGTTCATCAAACTGAAAAATAAAAATATTGAATGAGTTCCTTCTTTTTGTCAGGAAAAAAAATGAACTGTGTTCATGTAAGTTCAATCTGAAATAATTGACTGTTTCTCTGAATTTTTCAGATAATAACAGTCTATATAGCAACAGGGAGAAGAAATCCAATTGAGGGGTACAAGACTCTAACAAAGGTGAGAAATCACTCTGTCAAATAAGAGAGAGGAATGAAATTAAGCAGGTATCAAAATTACATACTCCCTGGAAGAGTGCTTTCTCTAGTATGTTGACTACCATTCAGGAAGTATGAGAGTGAACTGTTTATAATTTTATCTTGCCACCAGGTAACTACAGGTGTAGTCAACATACTAATAGCAACACAGAGATCTGGCTGCTGTGCACTCAAGAAGCCCACCCAACAGCCCTCTGGGTTCCACAGGAGAGAACAAAGGTCCTCTCCCAGCTCTTAGATCACCAGTAGAATTTGATAAACAGCTATGTAAGAGAAGAGACGTTTTTATATCCTCTAGTGTCAATTAAAAAAAAAAAATTCCTGTGAAATATAGTGGCCTATAATAAAAATTACATTTGATCATTGGCACTGGTTCTTGGTACAAAGCTCCTAAACCCCTTGGAATTTTCTGAGGGGTAGGAGTGTCTTGTTATTCATGGTGAGCCCTTTTCAACTACACCTGAGTTTATGCTGATGAGATTTTTCTTCATGGTTCCCCCAGATAACTTCAGAATGGAGGTACGGGGGCTGGTTGCCAGAGGAACCAATTGTATGATTAGAGGGTGGGAATTTTGAGTATCCATTTTCCCTGTCTCCAAGAAGGTGAGAAGGGCTAGAGATTGAGTTCAGTCACTGAGGGTCAGTGATTTAATTGACCATGTCTGCGTAATGAAACCTTCTTAAAAGCCCCTAAACAATGGGGTTTGAGAGCTTCTGGGTTGGTAACATGTCAGGGTGTTGGGAGAGTGGAGTGTACCCAGAGAGCATGGGAGTACCACCCTCCCCCCAACACCTTGCCTTGTGCATCACCTCCACTGGGCTGCTGAGCAGTACCTTATACTATAAATCAATCATAGTAAAGAAAGCCCTTTCCTGAGTTCTGTGAGTTATTTTAGGGAATTGGCAATTGGCCAGGTAGAAATGTGGGTAGTCTGGACATCCCATTTGCAGTTGGCATCTGGAGTGGGGACAGTCTGGTGGGACTGAGCCTTTAGCCTGTGAGCCTTGTGCTAACCCCAGATACTTAGCATCAGAATTGAATTGCTGGACAACCAACTGGTGTAGGAGAATTGGTTGGTGTCAGAAAAACACCTCGCACATGGTGAAACCTAGGAAGAACTTTTAGGCAGTAAAGCACTACCTATAATTAGAGTCCATGCCTGGCTTGATTGATAACAACATCGGCAAAGGTCCCTGCCATACGGCTATTGCCGAGAGATGCCAAGCCAACGGCTACCCTAAAGCTACTCAAACTCCTCTCCTTTTGCATCTCTTAAAGAAGCTTATTAGATGTTTTTTATAGGGACAATCTACAACTCTGTTTGAAGGCAAGTCAGATTATTCTGCACTCTAATTAATATTAGAGACCAGTGATTTGAGGCATTCTTACCAACCTGCTGGGACCCACTTTTCAAGATGGAGAGAAATCATTCCTTATGAAACTTCTGTGAGATGCCTCCCAATTTAAGCTTCGAGATTTCAGATCCAATGCTTTTATTTGAAATTTGGGAGGGTAAAGATGCACATGAGTTGCCAGTTAGATGGACGATGACCATAGATGTTCATATTGATGAATGGAAACCTTTGAGAGATGTTGTGGCTTCATCCTTCTGTTTTATAAATGATGAGCAAGAAGCTGAGCTCATGAGTGACCTCCCCAAAGTGCTCTGTGAATTACAGGATGCGTAAGACCTCTAACCTGATGGCCTGAGTCTCATGCTGGATCCTGTAATCAATCTTTGTGTTGACATTACTGCATTGGGCCCTGAAGTGAACTTCTAGTGACCAGATCCTGTGCTGCATTAAAACTGACTTAAACATCTTTATCATGACCCAAACAAATCTGTCATATGGTGGGGGTGATACCTAGATGCTCTAACAGATAGCTGGGTATAAGTGGTTTGTCTAAACCTACGTGAACTCTAAAGTTGTCATATATCTGAAATGGAAATGGTTTATTATAATTGTAGTTTCTAAAAATTAAGATCACAATGGGATAATGAAATGCATTTGTAAATAAGGAAAAATAATTTCCTCAGACTTGTAACGATTAGATGATATATATGTATACATATGTATGTAGATCTTCGAATAATACTTGACCCATTGGTGCTCAAATATTATTTTTCCTGAAACTTTCCCAGTTTCCACCTCAATGCCCCTACCCCACCTCCTTATGTTCCTTTGCCACTATTCTTCCTAGGCAAGAATCAGGAACAAGGATGTGGTGTTAAGGAGATGACTTCAGTCCTGACTCCAAAGAAGTTTTTTACCTCCTACAATTCTCAGTTCTGTGTTCAAAGTTGTCAGAGAGCTTTGGATGCTTTCTGACAACGAATAAGTCCATCACTTTTAAATATCCAGGGTTTGGGTCTGGGCACGGTATGACCAACAATATTTAAAGAGATATTCCATAGACCATTCTTCATGGACATTGCAGTTATGGCTTCAGGAGCTATATCAGGTTGTTCCAGATTCCAGTACAGCCAGTGCTCTGGCTCTTAATGGCCCCTGTTTGGGTGACATGCCACTAGAACCACCTCTTTTGCAAGGCACCTTCACAGGAAGATCAACTCTCTCCCCAGGAGACACTGAGGGGGCCACTGCATTCAAGCTGGGTTGGTCAGGGAAAAGGCAACTAGGGGAATGGGAACCAAACCAACTCTCCAGATACATTTCTTGTGACTCCAGACCCCTCACATTCCATTTAGAGCACTGTTTTTCAAACTTCTTTTACTGTAACACCTAGTTTTATAAATCATGTCACTGTTACATATGATAAAATTTTAAAAATTTGTATAAATTTTTTAGTATTAAGTGACTATAAGGACAATAATAAATACTCCTAAAAAAAAAAAGCCAGAATTCTCTGCTATGACCCACTGAATTAGTTCCATGACCTGTGCAGTGCAGTTTGAAGGCTGCTGCTGAGTGTCCAAAAATCTCCAGCAGCAGCTCATCCTTCCTGAGGAACAGTACAGTGGGCTTCAGTCTCTCCAGATCATCTTTGAATTTGTGCTTTGTTCTCTCCCAGGAGGATTTTAAGGTAAGTGAGCTGATGTAGAGGGTGGCAAGAAAGCATCTCTGAAGGTGTTGGTTACCTTTTCTCCATTCCTTTGCAGGCCCGGATGTTCATTCATTGGGCAAGAAGCAATGATTTATCTATCCTCAAAGAAGGATTACACATATTCCTTCCCTCACGACAACCCAATAAATTCATCGCCAGATGAAAATATTATAAGTTAACAGGGCTAAAATTGAGTCTGCTGAATGTGAATTGCTTTTGCACCAACATTGAAAAGTCTTTAAGTTGAACCATCTTAAGTGTGTATTTGTATCTACGACTTTTGCCAACACCCTAACATAAACTTCACCTACTTTACCTTCAGGAGAGAGAGTGTCTTTCACATTCAGTGGACAGCATTCATTTCTTCTTTTAAAAAATATTTCTAGAGATTTTATGGTCATCTGGGCTAATGCAGAGGGTGGCAGGAGGGACCCAGTGACACTTGTTTGATTCCTCCCTATCCCTCTCCTGACTTCCTTGCACAGGGTGGAAATAAAGTTGGGGAAAGAACCAAGCCAGAATTGTTTTAGTTTGTCTTATTCTGATCAAAAGCAGAGTGTGTCTGGGAACCATTTGAATGTGAAAAATCTTCCTACTGGAGACAAAATAGAGATTGGATGAGAGAAAATCTCTAGGGGTGAAAAAGCACCAGAAAGTTTTGAAAAGTTGTCGAGTTACAGCCTGCTATAGTTACCTACCCTACATTGTTGAAAGACTCTGAAAACTTCAAATAGTGCCCTTTGACTGTACAATGCTACACAGCTGAAGTGACCCCGTGTTGAAACTATAAAGCAAATACGATGGTTAAAAAACATTTCCCTGACTTCTTTGCATTCCCCACTTCTAATGTATGTTTCCCTTTTACCTGTAATTCTTCCGTTTTCATTGTGACCTTTCATCTTGTTCTTCGTGTTCTTCCCCGAATGTAATTGCTTCCCCATCTCACCTCTCTCTGGCTGCCGGAAAATGATCCGGGCTGCTTGCTCTTATATTCCTTTGTTTTGTCTTTTTTGTAGCTTTTGAACATTTGCCTTTCTGTCTCTCAAAATCCACATCATCTGTCTTGAATAATGCAACAAGAAGCACACCAGCCACTGTGCTCCCCTCCCAAATAGGTCTACAGTCATATGATAACTCATTTAGGTTACTTAAGATTCCATTCTAATGAATTACATTTTGCCTTATAAGAGATTGGTTTTAAAAAAATTGATAGGCTTACAGAAAATTTTAGAAAAAAATTTAGAAAAACCTAAAAATTTAGGTTTACAGAAAAATTTAGCAAAATGTACAAAGTCCCAATATATTCTGTTAAAGGACCCTCAGCCCCTCCCAGTTCCCCCGGTAACATCTTGCATCTTGTGTGATATGTTTGTTATAATTGATAAGCCAATATTGACACATGGTTATTAACTGAAGTTCATGTTCTACACTGGGCTTCACTTTTTGCATTGTACAGTTTATGGTTTTTGACACACATATAATGATGTGTACCCACCATGATAATATCATACAGAACACTTTTAATGACCTAAAAAGCCCATATTCTACCTACTCACCCACACTCTCTTCTTCTCCCTTAATCCTTGGCAACCACTGATCTTTTTAGATTGATTTAAGTTTCCTCCGTATATTTTCATGGCTTGATATCCCATTTCTGTTTTATTTTCAGTAAAATGCCACTGAATGGATATACCCCAATTTGTTTTTTCATTAGGGCCTCTTTTAGTTGCAAATTCTTAGCAATCCTGACCTTGTTGACCACAATCATGAGACGTCTTTTTCTATATTGCAATCATAATATATTTTTTTTGAAGAGGATAGAAAAGCCCTGTTTTTTTATAATCAGAATTTTCCAAGAAATGATAAGAACCATGATGTATCTATGTACTTCATTCCCCAACTGGTCTCATTTGAAGAAAATTTTGTTTGAACATCAATAATGTACTAGGTACCCTAAAGAATACCCTGACTTTGGGGCCAAGATTTCCATTTGTAAGTACCGTACAAGGTAGGGAGTATTCCCCCAAATTTTCCTTTGGTAAATCATACTTCCTAAAAAAACAAATCAGAAAAATTATAGAACACTGTTGATTTTTATGTTTATCTCAGATTTATATGTGTGTCCTGTATTCCTTCTTCTGTTCTCTGTTTATTTGACCCACAGTTTCCCCCATCAGCATGTGACTGATGGAGTCCAGGTGAAGCCCTGAGATCTGGCTGATGGCTCTGCCCTCCACCCATCCTGTGAAGCCCATTGGCAGGTGGGAAGATGGATGTAATCCTCTTTCCTGGGTGATTGAGTGAGTTCCAAATCAAAATGGGAAGTGCACCATGGAGAGGAACTAAGAATGTAAATCTCTAAGGACAGTTCCTGTGTTTTGCATTGCATCCTACCTCTCTAGAAGCTAATAGAGTGCCTTCCCTTGATGAAAACCCAACATACACATTCAACTCATTAAAAGAGGACAAGGTTTTTGGCATGGAGGATATAAAAATCAATTTTTTAAAAATAGGGTCTGATTTATTTACCCAAGGTGGTAAATTAGGAATGGGAAACCTCAATTTAGTCTCAATTCACTAAGGATATATTGAGAGCCTAATAGAAACTGGAAACTGCAGTAGGTATGTTAGGAGCTGCTGCAATGAATCAAAAATGGATTCCAGCCTCAAAAAGTTTATTGTTCTAGGAAAACGGAATTGTTCTGTGTAAGTAGAGAGAAATGTAGATTATGAGAAAGCAATAATTAGTTAAAGGAGCTGGCAGGAGTGGTTAGGACTCCTGGATAGGACTGTGCTATAGAATGAGTACCTTGAAGATGAAACTAAGTGTTCCTGAGCAAGTTGTCAGAAGTCATATGTGATGAAAACTGCAAAGGCAAAAGACAGGCATGTTGCCTCTATCTCATGAGTACATCTTCATCTGAGTTCTGTTTCCTACCCCATCCAATCTGGACCATCTTATTTGTACCTCTTATTTTCTTTCTTCTTCTTCTTTCTCTCTTCTGAAACTAGCCTCTAAGAACTTAAGATCTAGTATGTGTTGAATGCATTTTATGTTACCTATTCCTGCTCTTTGAAGGTATGTGATGTAGTTTGTCTGTTTTACAATATGGAATTAAATTTGTTTAATATATATGGAGAGGTTATTATGCTAAGCTCTTTGAGGCAGAAGTGTGTCTGTCTTATTCATCAAATTTCTATAATAGTACCTGGGACACAATGACTCTTTGTGTGGGCCAAGTTTTCAGGCCAGAAAACCTAGAGTTGAGATCATTGATCAGTACTGTGGCAATGGAAATTTTGCCTAATCATGTTTTATAGTGATATGTCTCTGTATCTAAAACAGCTGATTAGTAATGATGTTCCAAAGTTTATCTTAAATCACAGGAAATAAGCAATAAGAAAATAATTGTAATACCTAAAGCATTTTATTATTGTACCATTTGATTGCATGACAATCAAAAGCTCATGAACAAATCAAATTGTCTAGGACTATCTCCCATGTTCAGTTAACTGGATTTGATATATTTTTGAGGTTCCCTCAAGGTCTATAATTCCACACTTCAGGATCTCTCTTTGCCAAGTGCAAGATATGTCTCTTGTAAATCTTATATTTGCATCAACATTTCTAAATCTGTTCTCTTTCTCCTCATTACTACTCTCCTGCCCCATGACTGGGCACCTCAATACATTTAAGGAAAGGTCAACTTTTCCTTCCTGACTTGACACAGAGATTAAGGTCACTTGGGGCTATTTGTGAAATGGGTCATTTATGCTGTCTGTAGCTCAGTGCTGCATAAAGAATATCTGGAAAATTTTCCAAATTTCAGCCCATTGGCAAGGCCTATTTCCTACACACATTGTTAGAATCTTCTATGAAGAGAATCTAAATGCCACTGTCCTTGTAGAAAGCTATGTGAGTAATGCGTCAGGTCAAGAAAATGCCTTCCTGTGAGCCGGTTTCTCCAAATTCAAGACTGCAGGGAGCTGGTCTTGGGATGTCTTAGGACCTCCACGTATGAATTATAAAATGCTTTAGAATGAAAGAAGCTGAGAGATAGGAAGAAAAACATAACGTATCATTGTATGATTTCCAGGCTCTTCAAGGATTTTAGAGAGGAGGTTGGAATTTTTAAGACACTTAACTGCCCCAAGAACACATATGCATGGGCATGCACTCCTGCACACACACTCCACCAAAATTAAGCAGCACGTGACATGGACAGGCCATTTTTGATAGAGTGGTCACTCAGGAATAGTGAAGGAGAGAAGGTATGTCCCTGCTGAGAGTTTCTTCCTTCATTTACCCAGCCCTACTCAGTTCTACAAGTGGCCCAGTTTCTCCAGACCAAAGAACTGTGCTCACACTGTAGTGGAAGTCTCCTAGGATATAGGCTGCCTTCGTCCTTATCTCTCAGTAGCACAATAATAGACTTCACCTTCCCTAAGTCAGTGGTTGTCTTTTCTCTTGACAATAACTGTTCTCAAGGGTGGTATTCTCACATGGGTTAGGGGAGCTCACCAGCTGTAACAAAGATAAGACTACTACTAGATAAATACTACTCTACTAAAAGCAGCTCCGAACAGCATAGCTTATTCTAAACTCTCAGAATGTTGACAAGACGGTGGCATTTGATAATTGCTGCTTTATGGGATGAGAGACCAGCTGCTGCATTTCATAAGATAAATAAGGGGACTGGCAAGTGAGCAGGCAGGCACGGTGTAAGGTTCCATATAAAATACAGGATGCCCAGTTAAATTTGAACTTCAGATAAACAAAAACGTTTTTAGAATAAGTATGTCCCAAATAACCCAGTGAAAGTGGAATTTCAATAAACTATATATATATATATATATATATATATGCCTATATATATATATATATATATATATATATATATATAGGCATAAGTCCCATGCAATATTTGCCTAAGGGTATCAATTTAGGCAGAGCAAGGGAAGCCCTATGCCTGAAGCTCTTCTATGTTTGTGGGATTTGAGCAGTAATTCCCATGGGATCAGAAGAAAAGGGAAGGAAAAGTGTGCTGACATTAAGAAATTCCTCCGCCAACAAAAAAACCCCCACAATTACAATAGTGACAAAAAGATAGAATAATTGAAATTAGGCTAAAGGGAAAATTATTTTGATTCTTAAATGTTTTGGCTTGTTCTTTTTTTTTTTTTTTTTTTTTTTTTTACATGTATTTTATTATTCTTCATTACATTATTTCCCCCCTGCACCCGTCCGTGATAAGACAGAATTGATTTACAGAAAAGAATACAGAAAACACCAAAGCTCCTGGTAGTGGGAGAGATTTCAAGTAGGGAGAGAGAAGCTCTCTCCGTTCCTCTCCCGGTCTTTCCCCGTCTCCTCCTCTA
>CAUYRH010046746.1:0-50534 GCA_963574655.1 Perodicticus potto
GCCTGTAGTCCCAGCTACTTGGGAGGCCGAGGCAAGGGAATCACTTACGCTCAGAAGTTTGAGGTTGCTGTGAGCTGTGACTGCACAGCACTCTACTGAGGGTGACAAAGTGAGACTCTTGTCTAAAAAAAAAAAAGAAAAAGAAAGGAAAAGAAAAGAAATATGAAACCTGTGCGGAGACCCCAGGACGTGGGAGCACAAACGTCAGTGCCCTGGGTGACTCTGCCGGACAGTAGACTGGCTTTACCGGCTGCTTCCCGATACTCAGTTTTACCTTTGTGTGGATTGTGACCAGTGCCTCCCCCCGCCTTGGTTCCAGGGGTAAGACCCCCAAAGTGTATGCCATTCCGCACAACCTGAGCCTGTTAAACAGAGGACGCGTGTTTTCCATTGGGGAGAGGAACCTAATTATTCCAACGGCAAAGGCGACTGAGGACTTTTGTTTGAAAGAAACCCTCTGTCTCCTGCCCGTTCTCTCCTCTCCTGGGCTGCTGTCCTCCCAGACTTCCCGGTCCTGACCTGGGCTGCTGTCCCCTCTGCTGGCCGGCTGTCCTCCCAGACCTCCCGGTCCCGTCCTGGGCTGCTGTCCCCTCAACTGGCCGGCTGTCCTCCTAGACCTCCCGGGGTCTGACCACTTGGCTTCACTCTCTTTCCCTTACTCCCACTTCCTCGGCTTGAACACGGCCTGTCTGTCTCCGGTCTGTGACACACCGCCTGTCAGGACCTCTCCCCAAATGTCCAAGACTCTTAGAGCCTCCTGGACATTTACCCCTGGACTTCCAAAATGTGACACGTCCAAACGTGGCCTCTGGTCTTCCCACCTGCTGCCCTCCATGCCTGACCTGAGGGCTCAGGCCCAAACCTCCTGAGTCGCTCTTGGTACATCAGGAATCCTGCTAGATCCGGGCTGGATCACCCGTCCTGCACCTCCACACACCTCACCTCTCCTGGCCTTGGGTCTCTCCTCCAACGCTGCTTTCTTAATGAAGCCTTCACTGACCTCCTTACGTGAATTGCAACCTACCCCTTCCACACTACCAGTCGTCCTCACCCTACTTGCCCTTGTCTTTTCCCATGGATTTTCTTATCATTTTATATGATTTTACATGTGTTTGTGTATATATGTACTGTATGTATATCTGTTTAAATGTATATCTTCTTCCATTTGAATTTATGTTCCACAAGGACAGGAAGTTTTCCTAGCAGTGGGGTCTTGCTATGTTGCTCAGGCTGGCCTCCAACTCCTGGGGAAGTCCTCCTTCATCAGTTTCCTGAGAAGCTGGGACCATGACACCCACCACAGTACCTGGCATCATGGACAGAGGTCTTTATCAGTTGTGGTCCATAATGAGGTCCTAGAATAGTTCCTGGCATACAGTGGGTTCTAAATAAATAGTTTTAAGATAAATAAAAGAATAAGAATGTTGATCTAAGGGTAAATCTAGCACATATAGGGCATAACTGAGAGAACTGGATCTAAAGTCTTGATCAAACCATGCCTGAAGCCCACGTTATTGTCAGGCTTTTTTCAGTGGCCTAATTTCCTTATTAAATTTTGCTTTTTAAGCCAGCTTGAATTAAGCCTTCTGTTAATTCCTAGCAAAGGCATTCTAAGAGATACAGAAAGTGAGGAAATCTTTAGAGACCTCATATAAGGAGGAACTTAAAAGATGACAAGGATCTTGTGCCCCTTCCTTTTTTAAGTGATCTGCACTCCCTGCATTTCTCATCACTCTAAAGAGAACCCCATGCCTATCACTGCACCGACAGTGCAGGCCCTCAGGTCTGCAGGATCTGCGGAGTTGACTCTGTTCAGCTCATGTGTCCACCCTGCAGAATTTACCTTCTCTGCATTTGCCGCACTCCCTGTGCATGTCACGCCTTCTGTTCTACTTGCCCTTGCATTTTCCACTGTTTTTCTGGAAACTCCTATCATCCTCCTTGATGGAGGCGGGACATCTCATAAAGGTTGGTGTTCTCCAGGGCCGTGTCCAAGGACCATGTCACCTCTTCTCTACAGTCTTCCCCGGAGCAATCTCATCCAGGAAGCCCCATCCCTTAAAGCTCCGTGGGCATCACGGCCCTCTGACCAGACCACCCATGGGCTCCACAGCCCAGCGCATGACTCTTCTAATCTCTCACAGAAATCTAAAACTCAGTGAATAGAATCCATTTGCTCCAGAGTAAACTCCATCTGCTTGACTCCTCACCCTTTTCTCCCCACACTTGGACTTGGTTCTGCAGCCTCCTCTGCTTTAAACAAGAGCAGCTCCTTCCCACCTGGGCTCCCAAGCTCAGGTGCCATTCTCTGCCTTATTTCACTAACTGTCTTTATCGCTGGGGACAGCACCCCACCTAGGGGGCATTTTGAAAATGTGGTGGAGAGAGCATTTTTGGTCATAATGAGTGTGGGGCACGGTGAGCTGTGAATAGCCAGGGGACCTGAAGTGGACACGAGTCCTACATACCTCTCAGATTCTCACTGGTGGCTGGGGCATGCTGCCAAGGCACTTCTGCTTTATAATTAGGGCCTTGGGTTGATTCTAAACCCAGATCTTATGTGTAGATAGGTTATATCACCTGTGCATATCATTTCGACACAATAAAAATGACATAAACTACGTGTTATTAAAAGGCTGCCCTCCTCAGATAAAGTCCAGAGCCTATAGTTCATACCACAGGCTGCCAGCCAGTGGCCCACACACCAGTGGGTATGTTTTGTCTATCCCAGGGTCACCAGATAAGATACAGGACACCCAGTTAAATTTGAATTTCAGATAAGTACCCAATTATATTTTAACATAAGAATGTTTCATGCCATAGTTGGAGTATACTTATCCTAAAATTATTCATTATTTATCTGGTATTCAAATTTAACAGACAGGCTTGTATTTTTATTTGCTAAGTCTAGCAATCTCAGTTTTTTGGGTTTTCTTGTTTTTTTTTGTTTGTTTGTTTTTGCAATATCTAAAATCAATGGATTTTACATTAAACTTTGAATCTCCAGATTTCTTTGAACATTCAGGAGGTCTAGGTGTGGACTTTGTTCCTGCACAGGGACAGTCGGCTGGAGACAGTGGAGGCCAGTCCTTTTACACAGGGTCAACTCCACAGTCCACAGCAACCCCCACCCCCTGTGCCCCTCGACACTGTGACCAAGCAAAGTCTCACCACGGACCAGAGTGCTTCCTGTTGGTCACCCTTACAGCTGAGACGGAGGGAAATATTCACTTACTCGTTTACTGCATCCTTAAAAATGGGAAAAATAAAAGACAAGTCAGTAGAGCCACCTGTCGCACCCCAAAGAAAACGGGAGGAAACGCGTTTCTTTGAAGAAGTGAAGAAGTTTCCTGTGTGTTCCCTTACGTTGAACCAGCTTCACCGAAAGTCTGGGAAATATTTAAATTTGTGATGTCTTCCCTAAAGTATTTTCATTGATTTAACTAAAGCTGCAAATATGGCCATGTCATTTTGCTACTTAAGTCGAGAAATCCTTCAGTAGCTCTCCATTTTCTCAAGTTAAAATTCCAAAATCCTTTAAAATGACCCCAAAGTTCCTCCTGGCTCCATCTGTCCACCTTCAAAAGTTTTAAATTATTTTTTTATATTCATCTGTTCTCTTGGTCCTCCCTGCATGAAACCTCCTGCTCCCCCTCACTCAAGTCTTAGCTCAGGCATCCCCTCCTCTGGGGAGCGAGTCAAGTCCCTGCCCCTGACTCTCTCATCCCAAGCCTGGGGTAAATCTGGCCTGTGACCCTGTCTTAACTCACTCACCCCCACTGCCCGGCCAACTGTCAGCAAATTGCAGTTAGAGACCTAGATTTATTCATCATCGTAGCCCCCGGGCCTGGCACATAGTAGGTGGGAGCTCAATATATATGGAATTGGGATCATCAATCAAACAACCGAAAAAGGGAATTCCAGGAAATAGGAACAGCATGACTGAAGTCACAGAAGCACGGCAGACAGTGTCAAGGAAACAGCAAGAGGCCAGTGGGCTGGTACTTCACTTGGTGATGTGGTTGAGGTCAAGTAAATCTGGAAAGTTGATGGCATCAGACTACAAAGGTTTCGGGAAGCAAAGACTCAGGAGGATGAGCTTCCGTTTTTTAGGCATTAGAAGGCCAAAGACAGGTTTATGTAGGAAAAACACACAAGAAGATGTGTATGGCAAAATCAGTGATAAAATAGAAATTCGACATTTTCCTCTCTTCTTCTCCTTACTTTTTCCCCCTTGCAGTGATTAAACTTGGGAAGATGGAGAGATAGCTCACGGGAGGGAAGAGAAGGTGGTGATAAAACGCAGTTTGAGTCACACATACATGAGGTTTAAATTGTGGCTGTGAGAGAATTTTGCTAATGCCTAATTACTAAGACTCTTCCTCTCCTAGACAGGTTAGAGAGAAGGCAGAAAGCAGCTGTTTGCCTGCCTCAGAGGGCTGTGGGGGCAACTGAATCTGTGCATGCAAACTGAAGCAGCACACGCAAAGAGCCAGTGCGTGCAAACTGAGTCACCACGTGCAAACTGAAGCAGTGTGTGCAGTGTGTGCGTGCAAACTGAAGCAGCACGTGCAAAGAGCCAGTGCGTGCAAACTGAGTCACCACGTGCAAACTGAAGCAGTGTGTGCGGTCTGTGCGTGCAAACTGAAGCAGCACACGCAAGGTCAATCACTGCATGCAAGCTGACACACCACGTGCAAGCTGAAGTGCGTGCACACTGGCGAGCACAGGGCTTGTGCACAGTGCATGCAAAGCCTTAGTTGGCTCGGGGGACCCATCTGCCAGGGCCCTCTGCTGGGAAAGGCTACTTCTGGGAGAAAAGAAAAGAAAAGGGGAAATTGTAGCAGAAAAAAAGAGGTGACTATTTCTGCTTCAAAAAGGACAGGTGATATTTACTGATGCCCCCTAGTCCCTGACTCTACTTAAGTAACAGGACTTTCACTTCCTCCTTCCTTAAATCGGTCCCTAAAATAACTGTGTTAGGGCTGTGTGAGGGGAAGGTCATCTTCATCCGCCAAGGGTCTCTGCTCAAAACACCCTGGCCCCTGAGGCCACCGTGAGGTGACCCTGACGCAGATGAGACCCTGGGCAGTGGCTCCTCTCTAGCCCTATCTTCCCTGTCTATATTCCGGTCCCTGGAGTCCTGAGCAGGCTGGAGCCAAACTGAGCCACTCCCTGCCACAAAGGGGACAGGGGTTGGTGTGGCTCCTTCTCACACCAATAAAGAAAGGCGTGTGAGAGAACGGAATGGTTACCGGTTTGGGGGCACCCCCCGCCAGAGAGCAACGTTTAGAAAGTTGAAGAAGCTGTTTACTGGGACTTGGGAGCTGTCTCTCACAGAGGCTCTGCCTGGCCTCATTTTAACTTGAGAATGGCAAGATTGCCTTTCGTTCTGAAGATGGAAAAAAGATCTTTGAAAACCGCCAACCTAATTCAGATCCCACATTTTTACATAAAAGGAAATTGAGGACCAGAGAGGTTAAATGGGTTGAACAAGGCAACTGGGCAGTGGACTTGGGACCAGAACTCAGGTGTAGCTGGCTCCCAGCCCCAGGCTCTGTCTGGGGAAATGGCTGTGTCTGGGAGGCCCCAGCGCTCAGACTGTGCAGGGCTGTGGAGCCAGCTGGCAGCTGGCAGCATTGCCAGTTAGCCAGGACCTCCCTGACTGCCTTCCACTCACCAGCCGGATTGGGGACACCATTGTGACCCGAGTCTGAGGGCCAGGGATACTTGGAGATCACGGACCTGCCACGCCTGCTGTGAGGCCGGTCTGAAGTCCCACGGCCTTCTTACTATACCATGCAAAACACCACATAACCTAGCAGGGCTCCGTTGGGAAAGAGCCCAAAGGGAGTTGGGATAGTTTCTGAAACGGTTTCCAAATAGCACGGAATGGAGCGCTGCGTTTCCTGGCAGTCCCCGGTGCAGCAGACAAACACTCTGAGCCCCTGCTCAGCCAGGTGCCATCCAAGCTCTCCTGCAATCCTGCCATTTCAGGAGACCCGGACCTCCTGCAAAGCGGGGGCTCATCCCCACTTCACACTCCCAATCAGAGAGTTAATGTCACTTGCCCAGGGTCACGCTAGACGCGGATTTACTCCAACCCCTGACCACAGTTGAGTGTCCCATGCCTGACGAGGCATTTTGGCTGATGCATGAGGTCACTCACACAGACTCTTTCTTGCCAATTACGTTATTGGCAAGACCAATAAACCACATAGATTTACTGGGGAAAGAAAATGTTTCAGATAATGCTGGCCCTTGAAGACCGAGTAGGTAGGAGTGGGCAAACTCTTCCCTGACCACCCTTCCCTTGGACTGCCTGGGGCAATCAGAGATGTCTGTGGCCCTGGCTGTGATTAGGGGGCCTTACTAGGATACTGGGCTATGATAACTCTTCCTGATTCGTGAGAGAATTGGGTATTCTCTCTCTCCACATACACATTTGTATACACATATGTGCATGTGTAAAACCTTCCATCATCATCTTGACTGGCATCCACCACATTGCCAGCTTTCTGCCTTCTGCTGTGGCCTTTTGAGCCCCTTGGGGGCAGGTGTGGTCACATGACTGGCTCTGCCAATGAGTTTGATAAGAAGTGGGTGTATCACTTGTAGGCCAAGCCTTTGACTGCTGTCACTTTCTGCATGTGACCAACAAAGTGTGAGAAGGTGGCTGCTCTGAAACCTGGGTCCCCGAAAGACCACCACACCCCACTAATCTACATAGGACATAAGTATGACCAGAACTGCTTAGCTGTTTTGAGCCCTGGAGAATGTAGGACTGTTTGCAGAGGCAGGGCGAGCCGTCCAGCCTGGCTGATGCACTTCTCACACCCAGAGGTTTCCTGCAGACCCCATTTCTCCTCCACGTAGATCCACCTTGGAGGTGGGGACTGCCATCACGCCCATTTTACAGATGGAAAGCCCCAGCTGAGAGACATGAATTAACCTGTCCAGGACCACCCCCAGATGGCTGAGACCTCTTTCCACTCATATCTCTGTGGCCCCAAGTCCTGGTCTTAATCAGCACCGCCGTCTGTGCCCTCTGCCCAGGTGCTATCTGAGACAGGAGGAAAACGACATTTGTTAGAAATCTCCCCAAAACACATATTTGCTTTGTCATGAAACTTAAAGTATGATTTAAACTTTCCTATGGTATTCAAAATCCACATATTACAAAAGGAAAATTTAGTTTTTGACAAACTTATTAGAGCATCATAAATTATAGTTTAATGGCTGGCATTCTATCACCTTCTGGAAAATGTGATCTGGCAAATATAAATCCTCCTCACAGCAAGCAGCCCTTAGCTAAGAAAATTAGTTTTATTAACCAAAAAATCATTCTCAGAATTGATGGCTGTGTAGATGACCTTTGACCTGCTGTAATATAGCAATGTGTCTACCACAGTAAAAATGCCAGAGTGAGACAGGCCCACAAAAGGCGATAAAGGAGCAACATTCCAAAGACAAATACACTTGAGACACATGTGACAGCCATGGGAAGGGGGAGTAATCAGTTATAAGAAATGACAGTTTTGGCAGCCTCAGTTACTTTAACTGACAGGGCAAATAAAACTAAAGTAAATTATTTTCTTAAAGAGCAAGTCTAAGAGTTGCAAATATAAGTCAAAGTTCATTTTAGGCTTTGATTTAAATCTGCCGGGCTTCACCTCCTTCTTCAGCGTACTGAGGTTGGCGTTTCCCTGTGCTTTCTAGTTCTTCTACTAATTTTTCTTTGGTTATTTGATTTAATCTGGGTTTTATTCTGCTGTTAATCCTCTCAGACTTACTTTGTTCTTCAGACATTGTCTCTGAGGCAAGTCCTCTTCTGGGTATGTACATGGCTGAATGCGAATCCTCCGTGAGTTTGGACCGGAATATAGAAGGAGGTCCATTAAAATGGCCATTGCTTTTTCAAATGCAACTTGTTTTAAAAAGATTGAGAGATAGCATGGCTTCTGGACTTTTTCAATTTGGATCCCAAAATGCTAACATGATTTACTTAAACCTGTGGATACTTCTATGCAGACATAAAGAAAAGTCTTTGTTGAGCGATATTCATGTTTATTCCTTGAATAGAAATAACCCAAAATAAAAAGTCATGGAAAGTTTGGGCAATTCTTTCCTTTTTATTTGTTTCTTGGGAAGCTCATCTTGTAAAAGGCACAAGTGTTATAAACACCCTCCTTCTGATCGTGACTCTTCACCTCAAACCTCACTACAGGAATTGGATCGAGCAGGTTCTACTTGATTTATTGGTCTAAGACAAGGGCATTGGGATTTTTTGCTAAAGAAGAGAACATAAATCCAGGGCTTTTGAAGTCGTTAGTGGCTTAATGTTCAAAACTTTGCTTCCTCAAGATGAAAGTTCAAACACAATTTAGGTCAAAGGTTAAAGAAGTCTGCCACTTCAGTGGGCAGATAAGGGTTTTGAAGGTTTCAGCTGAGGCCTGGTGGCCTGGCCAAGCAGAGGAGATGGAGGATAAAGGACGCCAACTCCACCCTCAATTATCTGCCTCTGGTTTCCTTAAGAGCTAACGGTTATTAAATTCCTCTCCTTTAATAAAGAAAACAAAATCCACAACAAACAAAAAAGTAAATCCTACCTTTGTTCTGCAAACTAGGTCGGCACCCTCTGTTTCTGCCGTCATTTTCCGCGGCGTGAGTTTCACAGTAAGTCACAGGTATGTATGAAACTGTTCCTGATTAAATGTTTGCTTGTTTCCCATCTGAGGGTTTCCATGTCTCTTAGTCGGAGAGAGATTGAGTTGGTGGGTGTTTCTCTTGGGAGACTCCTAAGTGAGGAGGGCAGATCTGAAGTCTCCCTTCGCACTAGCTGGATTTGGAACTGAAGCTTCCGGAGCAGACATGCTGCGTGCAGAGATGCCACTGCCACATGAAAGCGGCTTAGCAGCATGGAAACTTTATTTTTTTATAGCCCCTTTTAATGGGATTGGATTCAGTGGTATAAATTTCACTAAGCTTGCCTTTAAAAAAAAAAAAAAAAGAGAGAGGGAGAGATTCATTCACATTTTCCCCAGACTTCTGGTTCTCTTCCCAAACTCATCAATATCACCGTTTAGCACTTCTGTGTTAATTATAAAGCCAAGATAAGGATTTACTTATATAAGCTGTAGACAATGGCCGTCTTTGGATATAGTTCTGAGGCGTCGGAGAAGAGGAACAGAGATTATAGATGTCAGTGTAAATACAAAAGGAAATCTTCCCCGTACACGCGCTGATGAGGTGGCATTCACGATTTCCTCCACGTGCCTGGCCTCGGAGATGAAGACAAGGGCTCCCAGGGTACGATTTTTCTAAAGGAGGACTCAGTAATCAGTACAAAAGATGATTTCATGTGTGTGGTCCTGTTGCTAGAGCCAGGGAGTGGGACCTCGGAATTCCAGGGTCTCGTGATCACGTCCCCCGCCAGGGCACTGTGCGCTTCAGCTGCAGTTAGCCTCCCCCTCTGGGTTTCAGGTCTACAAATGAGCATGACTCAGCCGCCAAGCTGGCTGAGGGACCTATGCGGGAGGCTGTGTCTCCCCTCCACCCCAGCCAGCCTTGCAGAAGTGTCTTCGTTTATACATTTTTCCATCAGCCTTGCTAGAAAATAGTGCAGGGCATGGCTAGCATGGAGCTGACACCCACAACGAGCAAATTATTCTTCGGGCCACACATCGGAGACCCCGGTCCCCAGTTCTTCTCTTCTCATATGTCCCCAAAGCTTTCTTGGGTTGCCATTGGCTGGAAGTGTTTCTGTCTTAAAAGAAAAATTTTCTCCTCAAATCATAGATGAGTCCCTTTGAGATGAAATTAAAGACCAGGCTCTGAAGGCCAGCATTGGATTTGATTCTCTGCACTTAGTACTCTCCACAGCTGGGCTGCAGCTGGGCTTCACATGCTCACGGACCACCCAGACTTACTGGTCAGTGCAGATCCAGATTCAGTAGGCCTGGTGGCCCCAAGACTCAGCCTGTCCGGCAAGGTGCCAGGTCTCTGAATCACACCTTGAGTAGCAAAGAACCACCGTCTAACCCCCACTTTTCTTTCTCCAAGCAGACATGCAGTATAATTTGTGCAGGAGTGAGGTTCTGAGAACTGACTTCCCACGCTCAAATCCTGGTACTTAGAATCCTTATCATAAGCAACCGTTACTCAGTGTAACCAAGCTGCAGGGTTTTCTTCTGGAAATGGGCTTTTATGAGTATTGACCAAGATGGTATCTTGGAAATCCAGATGAGAAATCAGGCGATGGTAGTAGGGTGAAGGTGCCTCCTCCAGACACATGAAGGGGGTGGAATCGACAGGACCGAGTGTGGGAAGTGAGTGCAGGGAAGGGTCAAAGTGACGCCAGACTTCCACAGTGGGCAGCAAGGTGGGCATGTTCCACTCACTGAACACGGAAGATGAAGCCTGTGCTGAGTGGGACGGGCGGCCCTGGGCGGAAATGATGAGTACACCTTCGGACACAAAGTTAGGGGTCTGGCAGGTTTGAGAGAGCTCGCTGTAGAAGACGAAGGGGGTGAAGCAGAACTCTGGCAAGCGCTCACGTTTGGGGAGTGAGCGGCAGAAGAGGGTCTACAAAGCAGATAGAGGAAGAAGTGTTGGAAGATGTAGTGCCTTCCGCGGGGAGGCTGGGAAATGGTGATGCTGACAAAGACAGGAGAGTGGGAAAGAAGCATATTTCGGAGAGAAAGTGGTCCCTTCCACTATGGATGCACTGTGGATGTTGAGATGTGGGGCAGCCAGCAGAGATTCGGAAATATACCACATGCTTCTGCAGAACGAGGCAGAGACCTTTGGCTGACAGCAATATTTCCATGCAATCAGAGAAGCCCAGAAGGAATGGGGGAGGAACCAGAAAGTGTCTGGGAAGAGCAGCCAGAAGGCACATCCAGAGGGTGCTCAGTGACAGCTAGAAACATTCATGTCTCACCGTTGGTTTCCATTTTTAAAATATGACAATTAGAAAGCTAAAAACAAAACGAAAACAAATGATCTTCATGAAAAAGTTTAATACTCCTTTCATGTAAAACATCAGTGAGAATTTGGAGGGAAACTTAAAATCTGCAACCACTCCACTAGTTGAAAAGTTCAATAAAGCAACTCTTGCAAGCAAAACAGCAAACAGCGGGTCTGGGTACTTTCTGGCATATGAGGCCAAACTGCAGGTAGATGATTTTGAAGCGTACGTGTGTGCCTGGGACCTCAGTTATGCTCCTTGTGGGTGTTCTCCCCACATTACCCAGATGACACATATTAGATAACAGCCTCAGTTGCTCTTTTAATTTTCCCTGCTCTTGCAGCAACCAGAAAGTTAATTGCAGTCTCTAAATCTAGAAATAATTAACAAAAAATTTGAAGATGATTAAAAACGTACCATGTGCTGAGGTCAAAATGCACAGTAAGACATGGGAATCTGACCTTGTCCTATCCACCTTGACACTCCCAGCTTTAGCTAACCCAGAACCCAGCCCACAAAGGTACTTCCCACGTGTTCGTGAATGGAAGGGAACATGAAATATTGCATTTAACAAGCCCTACTCGAATCCCACTACTTCAGAGGGCTTTTTCTGACGAATCCCACTCTTGGAAGGCACTTTGTACTCGTGGATTTCTAAACAAGTTTTTAATCTTGCCATCTCACAATTGCTATTATTCACATGTTGTTTTGAATTATTTCTTATTAATTTGTGCCTGTGTGTCTGTGTGTGTGTGCTTACACGGACATGCAGGCTTTCCTTCCTCAATTCACCATGAGTCCTCAGAGTCAGAGCCTTTATTTTCCTGTTTTGAATCCCCAAAGTGCCTTGGCCAGGTCTGGGTACTTGTTGATGGAATAGTTCTCTCATGTTTGGACTGCACTGTTAAATATTTTAATTATTGCCAATAGAAAGTGTATACTACTTCACAGAAAAATGGAAAATTCAAGCCATTTGAGTGCTAAAATTTTGTAATTAAATACATTTCAAAAAGAATACACACTTGATTCTTCTAAGTTTGGTAGTAACTGTGCTTTTTTGCCATCAAACTTCCAAATCCTTCTAAAGGCTAATGTCTAGTAGGCGACCCAGAAAACACACCTTGACTTTACTCCTGCAGATCACAGGTGAAACCGTGCTGCCTGGTTTCGCAAAAAACAAATATACAGTGAGAAATAGCCAAAGTAACAAACATACAAACTAAATAAATTCCCTATGGTTTGCTTAAAAATAGACCTTTCCCTGATGAGGATTCATTTCAGCATAATCCTGTTCGGAAGCAGAAAGTTTTTCAAGTCGGAGGAGAATGTAGAAGTTCTTCTCACGACATGCTCCCTATTTACATCTAAGGAAATGCAAACATCAACAGGCAACCTCTGTTTTTACTCTGATAATCATCATTCCAGCCTTCACATAATTGATATACCTAAAGTTTATGCCTTTTATCCATTTAACATGAGATTTATTTATTCATTCCTTCAACAAATGTTTATTGAGCACCCACTATGTGGCCAGCACTGGTCTAGATACTGAACTACAAGAGAGAAGGAAACTAAATCCCTGTTCCCAGCTATGACACGCTGGTTTAATGAAATAACACTAGCATAGCAGCATTATGTTTCTAAAGTAAAAGAAATTATTAAGGGGTTTATTTTTTTTGAGAATTGCAAAACATTTAAAATTAAGAATAACATGAAAGTAAATGGAAGACATAATTGTCATTTCATATGCAATTTAAAAAATATCTTGATGTAGTATTTTAAGCCCACCAAATACACATATATAAGAACTGCCTCTCAATTCTTAGATAAGGGGTATATTGAGCCTCTTGGGAAAAGCACGTTTTCCTAATTTTTAGGCTTTTATCACAGACTACTTGGAGTCTTTTATAATATACAGCCTTACCACGTGCCAGGTTAATTAAAATTGAATCCTTTCTGAGATCAGTAACAAAATATTTTCTCATAAAACTTCTCTGTCCTGTCAAAAATGAGCCTCCATCCAGGCTCACTGGTTTTATTCACGTCTATGAACCAAGTGCAAAACACTTAACTCTAGCTCAGCACCGATAGCAGGGATTTGAAAAGAAGACCATGTGACTGCTAGATCGCTTTGGCCTGCACGTTGACCCCCTTGCTCTCTTACCCAAAGCTGGTCGTGTTGTGGCTATTGTAATAAAGCTCAGCTACTAGAAACCCGGAGCCATGCATCACAGCATAAGCTTGTTGTGTGACATGTTTATTATTTTTCTTTCCATTGGTTTTATGGTGCATTCCCACGGTGGCACATTGAGTAACTATATATATTTGTTTTCAAGGTGTGCGAGTTGGCTCAAAGATGACTTTGCCAGCCTCATCTGTGGTTATAAGATCATTAGAATTCCAGGAACTGTAAAGAATTAAAGGGAGCCCTAGTATCTTTGAGCAATACGTCCAATTGTTCCATCCTAAGACTTTAATTGGGTAGTAGTAGTACTACCAGTTGGTTTGTTTCCTTCCTCTGTTACCAACAAGAACACGAGAGCTGTGTAATGGGAGTGCCAAAGATCATCTTCCCTTGCAATTTGCCCTTGTTAAAGAGTCTTTGGAGGCATCATTTATTCTGGGATTTCTTTAAAAAACATTCATACCGGGCAGTGCCTGTGGCTCAAGGAGTAGGGCACCGGCCCCATGTACCAGAGGTGGTGGGTTCAAACCCGGCCCTGGCCAAAAACTGCAGATAAAAACAAAACAACAACAACAAAAAATCATTCGTATTGATTGCTACAGCAAGAGATAAGCCAATGATATTGATTGTTAATATTACCTATTTAATGTAGGAGCAGCTATCCCAGAAAAAAAAATAATTAATTTATTTTTAGCATTCACTTAAGAATATTGTTTAGAAAATAGCTTGCCTCTAGTTCAAGTATTAAATACCAGAAAATCTACTTGGCTAATATTTTTAAGGTCTGCTACTTTGTAACACTTTTTTTCCTCCACCAGAGACTTTGGGTTTCTCCCTGGTTCTTCAACCTTGCATTGAATAAACATGCAATCTCTTTAACAAATGTAGTTGCCTTTAAAAAACAAGAACAGGGCAGCGCCTGTGGCTCAAAGGAGTAGGGTGCCAGCCCCATATGCCGGAGGGTTCAAGCCCAGCCCCGGCCAAAAACTGCAAAAACAAAAACCAGCCATAGAAAGCCCAGTTGGAAAAGAAGCATTATTTTAGAGAGCAGTAACCCTGGAAAGACAGTTTTGTTAGTGGAAACACATTTTGTTTCACAAACTAAGCAATGATGATATTTTTTGCAGAGCAAATTCAGCATTTTAGCCGTCAGAGAAATAGAACTTTCCTTGGCAGTGGCAAGTCTCAGATGGAAAGGCATTTTTATAGACGAAGATGCTAATTTTTAGGCCGGCGTTTCTCAGAGCCGACTCCACTGATGTGTCGCGGGGTGTTGGGGACCGTCCTGCCCTGCTAAAGGGGGTCCAGGCGTCCCCGCCGATTGAGCACCCGGCGGCCGCCCAGCCCGCTCCGCGCGCCCCGGGCCGGCGCAGGCGGAGGGCGCCCCCGTGAGGCCGCGTCTCAACGCCTGTCACTGCGATTACGGCGGGCTGGAGATCACAGGCAGGCAGCGCTATCTGCGGAGGCGACATCAGACGGCGCAGGGAAGGGGTAATCCATTTATTTTAGAGAAGTTTTCCACCCAGAGATCATACACGCTGCAGATCACAGAAACACATGCAAGCATGAAATTTAATTTTTAGTAACTCTTTCCTGGGGCTTCCATAGACAGCAGCAGTGAAAGGAAAATGATAATCATGACAAGGCAATTATAGGGAGGTTTGGGGGGAAATGAAAAACTTTGAAAACATGTAGTTTTAAAAAATCGTTTTAATCAAAAAATAATGCAAGCTGCAGTTTTTAGCTCACAAGAGCAAAGTTAATTTTGCAAAGACGAGACTTTTAAACTTTAAAATAGTCAAGGGAGAATGAGGCACATGTTTTCCCCAAATGTGTTTTTTTTTTCCCTAATGATCCAGAATCTATAAATGTGATAAACATTGACTTACCCGGCTTCCAACAGATGGAATGAAACACGTAGCAAAACAAAAGCAATGTATTTGTGCTTTAGGCACGAAATGCGTAAGAGATTAAGCTGAGGCTTCCCTGGACTATTAAGAGGAAACAAAGTGGATAATATTAATGTTTATGCACAACTGCATGCTATTTTCAGCAAATAAATACAGCAAATTCAAAAAGGAAGAAGGAAAGGAAAAGACCCAACCATTCTTCTTTTCCAGATAATTCCTTTTCTCTTAATTTTCAATTTTTAAAAAATACTACTAAAAAATGATAAATAGGTTCCTATTTGTTTTAGGTTGTCCAACCATAACCATCCCTTTCAACTGATTGCATGTCTTCAACTAAACACTGAGTGAACATTATTTCAAGAAAGAACAGTGCCAAAAAAGAATACTGATTGCTCCAGCAGAAGGTGGAATTTTTGAAACTTGGACTCAAATTTTCTCTGTAGGTACAAGGCACAATGCCATGAAAACACGAATTGTAGAAGAACTATTTCATAACTGTGCTATGATATCATCATAGTGACACACAAATGACTTTTGCTTCATTAAAAAAAAAAAACTTCGGAAACAACTTTTAGTATGGGCCAAAATGTCGAGTTTTCCTTGAAAGGCCTAGGTGAAAAAAACTTGGAAATCCAATGCTTTGGTTTGTGTTGCTACCCACCCGTGTCAAGGATATAAAGTGCTCCAGGGCCAGTGGAAAGAAGGGAAGCTCAAAGAATGAAATTCTGAAATTCTGTCAGATTCTTCCAAACCATTGTCACAGCCACAAAATAATTTGTCAATTTGCCAAAATTTACAGCCATCCTAGACACTAGAAATTTTGATCAAGTTTGTGCCTTCCTACGATGCTAATCTCACTCCCGGAGCCGTAAACACCATGGCCGAAGTAACAGCCTGGCCACAAATCCGTCTGGCAGCTTCATTAGACATCTCTCGCCTGACTGATTAAACTGCATTTAAGACCCACTTTTATTTTTTCAAGCCTTTTGTTTAAATTAAAAGGTCGTGTTTTCAAGCCAATGATCCTCTGCTCTCCTCCTCCAGGACCATGATACAGTTACATTGTAACTAGTGTTACCCAGACCTGGTAACACAACTTGATGCTTGGTGCCAGCCAGGGCTCCTCCCCCTGGGGGGAGCTGGAACACGGGGGAGGGGGCTGTTTATTTATTTGCGGTAGAACCTAGTGAGGGACCCTGGCTGGGGAGCATTCAAGTTGTGGTTTAATAACACAATCCTAATGGCTTCCTAATGGGAAAATCCAGTTCACTATTTAGGACACACCTGTGATTTTGACAGTCATCCTTTTGAATTTTAGCAGTGGCTCTTTGAGTGAAGTGGGTACCATTTCATAAACTTCAATATTTTACCTCTGTCCATGTTTAGAAAACAGCTTATAAAGTCAACTTTCTCCGAAGCTGGATGACTGCCTCCAGAGAGTGGAATGGAAACACACACCACCCTCTAAACCAAATTTGCTCATTTTTTTGCTGTGATGTATCCAGAGGTCCGGGTTATGCACAGAGTAGAGAGCAGTCCTGGGCTTATTAGCCAATCTCGCAGCATTCCAGCCAAACGAGGAAACACAGGGAACTTCACTTACTGTTTCCTTGGTTTTCCTGTTGGTTTCAACACACGCACTGCACAGCCATCTGAGAGATGAGTCCCTGAGCTGTTCGAACTTCATGGGCAACACTTCGCAGCCGTCACCCACGCGTTTCACAGCAGGCTCAAGAGTAGCTGTGGGTGCGGGGAATTCTCTGCTTACATACAAGGGAGGGAGAAGCGTCTGCAGCCTGGCTGTAGCCGGGCCTCACATTGTTTGCACTGTTTCTGATGCCTGCCTTTATTTCGTAATGTACTTTCCAGGCCTCAGTGTGAAACCAGTTCCTTTGTCGTGGAAGTGGATGAAGCAAGTGCAGTCAGGACGCATCTACACAGGTAGTAGGATTGATCTCGGAAGCCAAAGTCGTCTTTCTTAGTGTTGATCGTTTTCATTTGTTAGTTATAGAATGTTGAGCTTGTATCTGTTATTAAATTCTACGTAAAATTGATTTTTGGATTAGATTTAGTCTTTTTTGTGTGTGTGTTTTTACATTTTCAACTATAATTAAATCCTCCATAATCATCAAGGGTTGAGTGGACCTGGTGTTGGCAAACTCCTACTGAGCGTCAGTAACTCAGTGTGAACAAGGTCAGTGAACCGTATTAAAGGGGTAGTATTGCCTTTTCATTTTCATTTCAGTGACATGCAACTTAAAATAAATTTGCATATTGATACTGCAAATAAAAATCCAAAAATTACACACTCGAAAAAAATCACACAAGCACATTTTGATGTACTTGGCATGTAAACGATTTCCAGTTCTGTGAGGACATTGCTCCCCTGTCTGCGCCCCAAAGCCCAAGTTCTGGAAATGAAACTGTGGGAGACTTTACTCCCGTTGATGTGTGGGGAGGTTACACAAGGGCACTGATGAGAAAAGAGAATCAAGATTTTAAACTTTAATTAGTGACTTTCTAATTTTCATTTCTCTAATCTTCTGATGCAGCAAAGCAAAACAAAACAAACCAAAAAAACTGCTAATAGAAAATGAAATTGAAGTAGGGTTATCAAGTCATTACTTAATCCCAATAGTATAAATAAGTTTGAATGCCCTGTTTTAAAAAGAAGCACTCCAAGTTTAAATTAATAATGAAAATATATCTGTTAAAAAGTATAGCATTTCAAAATATGTGTCTAATTGAAAATTTCATTAATTCGAAAATTAAAGTTCACCACTAAGCTCTTTTTCAAAAACTTTCTTAGAAAGTCTTTTAACACATGTGATAACTTAAGATCACTTAAGATGTGATTTGCCTATGATATCCCTAAGTTTTAAACAGCACCAATTAACCTTACGATTGATTTAAATTGCTTAAATAAGGAAATATATAAGTCGCCCCTGTACCTATATTTAGCAAATTCTAGAGGCTATTTGGTTATTAAAGTAGTTTTAAATAAATATCTGACTTGTACTGAGCAAAGTAATTAATATTCTACAACTTCTATTCTTGATCTGTATTTCAATAAAATAAGCTGATCATTACTCATGGGAAACAAACAAATAAATAAATAAAAGCAAATTATTTCAAAATGTTTGCAGACATAAAAACCTTCTTAAAACAAAGTTTTTATTACCAATATTAGGTGCCAAAATTTCCCCCAAATGAGTGTCAAATTGGCAGAGAGCAGGGGAGATATTTTTCTAGGCTTTACTATGTTTCTCTCTAAAAATAAAAAATCAATTTTTCCATTTGAAAATCTCTACCTAATGAGTGGAATCTTAACAACTAACAATTTGTTCCATTCATTAATCACGTAAGCACTCAATAAGTGTTTTTGAAAAAAGTATATTAATATTGATGGACATATCTGGGAAAGCAATATCAGCTGTAGACAAAACACATTTTAAACAACCTCTTTCATACGGTAGGATATGAAAAATACCAGTGCACAACAGCATGTGTTTAATTAGGAGGTATACTGTACATAAGAACATTCTAATGAATAATAAATGATGTTTTATTTCCTGTGTCCGAGACACAAAGCCAAATAATCAGGAATCAAAGCAACTCAAAGTATTAGGTAACAAGCACTAAACTTGGGCAAGATTCTTTCTCCCTCTCAAGTTTAATTGGCTCATTGTTCCGGGGAACTATAAACCATGGGGTTGGTGGCAGTGCTAAAGTTTACTTCTATAAAGGAAGATTAACATATTCTGGAACTTTACACTAATCCTTGTTTTGAGTTAAGTCAAGCAGATTGGATTAGTAATTCTTACCTACCACCCACTAGAAGGACCCCAGCTTCTTTTCTTTGAGCACCAGTGGTATTGTACACCTTCTGTGCATTATCTCCCACCGAAAACATTCTCGGGGAAGAAATTGTGTTAAAGGAAAAAGAAACTGTTTTATAGGAGAGGGGCAACAGCCTGGTCTCAATGCAGAACCTGGGAGTTTTGTCTATTGTCAGCTTGGTGCACTTTCGGTTAAGTCAAACAGTGGTGGGGTATGCTGAGAAAAGCATTAAACATTTCCTCATCCGTGAATTGGCCTTTTTCTTCAAAGCCTTCTCCCTTTTAACCTTCCCAGAAGGGTTTCTAGCTCTTTCTTTCCTTTCTTTTCTCCTTCCTTCCTTCCTTCTTTTTTTCCTTCCTTTTTTCTTTTTTCCTTCCTTCCTTCCTTCCTTTCTTTTTTCCTTCCTTCCTTCCTCACCTCCTATTCCTTCAACTCTTAGAATTGAAGCAGAAGTGAACTGAACAGCTCTCTAGGGGAATGATCAGCCATGTTCTTATTCCTACAATTGCCTTATATTCCTATTGCTGTTGAAACGTTGTAGAAAGAATATCAAATATACCGAGTTTTGCCAAACCCTATAAGATGCTCCTGGCCTACAGATTCAGAGCCCATCGTCCTACATTTGTGACCATGTGCCTGAAGAATTTTGATTTTTGCATTTATCAACAAATGCCTCTCAAAATCTGCTTTTATTCCTATCTTTAACTTTCCAAAAATCGTGAACTGAGACCACATGATCACGACCATAGCTACCCACGATCCACTTCTCTGTCAAGAACACCTACTGCCACCCTTGTTTTCCTGTTAGCTTTTGCTACAGAGCAATCAGGTGGCATTTTTGTAATGATGGGACACAGTTAATAACTGCTTTTACTATTAAAAATTATTAGAAACAGGTAAAATATCCCCTTTGTTGTTCTGTAAGTCCAAATATTAACTCTTGGTTTATTCCAAATAATCTCTATAATGTCATTTGAAGCAGAATCGCCAGCAAGTTGATTTTCAAAATTAATCCAGTATTTACAATTACCTCATTTCTTTAAATGAATTCTAGGCAAATGAAAACAACTGCTCACTAATCATTAAATAGGGAATAATGATCTATGATTTTGAGGAATTTGGAAGGGACAAAGGGAAAGATAATTACTTAGCATCTACTTGGCCCCAGGCACCAGGCTGAGCAATTTATACCCAATCCCATGTGAAACGGACATTCATTTTCCAGTTGCACAGATGCAGAATCTGAGAACGCAGATAATGTGCCTGCAGCCATGCAGCAAGTACTCATAGTGTTTTAGCACCAACAGTCTCATATTTCATGTAGTATCATTTTGAGAGCTATACGTTCAGTCAAGAGCACTGAGGTAACAGGTTAAGTTGAGCGCACTCTTGCCACTGCAGACGACGTCCACCAAAGGATGAGAAGCCGGCCCGAGAGATGAGCTTTAGAAGACCGTCACCTAGACCAGCTAGGATTCAGAACATCCCAGGGCTACCTACTGTAACCAATACCTGGGAATATCATAAAGAGAGCTCCAAAGTGGAGTGAAGGTTCAGGAAAGAACCTCACCTGCTTCTGAATTGTCCTTCCTTCTCCTTCCCTTCCCTGACCTTCCCAACGTTGTCCAATGATGGCCTAGAAACCAGCCCAGCCAACCCCTGGCCCTTAAGGGAAAACCACAGAGCAGCCCAGGACCTGACTCCCTTCCCCAGCTCTGTCTGCCTCATGTGGGAGCCTCAAACACATTTTCACTGGCTGCAAAATCTTGGTCCATCATGCCACATCTATCCCTCCCCATCTTCAGCCCTCTCTGATCTACCACAACAGTAAAGTATATAGTTACCCTAGCAGCTGGTGAGCTTGTGCATCCGTGCTCACGCGCGCACGCACACACAAACACACACACACACACACACACACACACACACACGTCACTATCAGCCAAGATGCTGAGCTTTCCCTAGAGCAAAGCCTTCCCAAGCAACCCTGAGGAGGACATGTCAGTTTCTGTGGAAGGGAAGGACGGAGGAGATTCTCGTCTTCCCTGCTATCATACTCAGTAACAGCAGTGGGAGAAAGCAAGCATTGGGTGTTAGCCAGGAATGGCAAATAGCTTTCTGTTTGTGTCCCCAGCAAGTGGCGATGTCCATGGAAGCAGAGAAGACAGGAAGCCTTTGCCCCACTCAGCTGCACACAGAGGGCCAGCGCTGGGTTCATTTTGCTGGCAGACACAGCCTTGGTTTCTGAGTACATTTTCCAGGCTAAATGTCAAAACTTCAGCTTTTTCTTCCCCCAAGATAAATAATTTTTTTTCAATTTGTACAAATTTATGGGGTCCATGTGCAATTCTGTTGCATATACAAATTATGTGTGATGGTCAAGTCTGGGCTTTTAGGATATCTATCATCCAAGTAAGGTACTTTGAACCCATGAACTAATTTCTGGGGTCTCAGCCCCTCCTACCCTCACCTTTCCGAGTCCCCCTAGTCGTCAGTCTGCTCTCCAAGCTCATGTGTACACATTTTTTTCCCATGTGAACACATTTTAAAATAGCCACTTATAAGGGAAGCTGTGTGGAGACATTGTAGAAAACAACACAGATTTCTCACAGCATTAAACATAGAACTAACATTCAATCTAACAATCCTCTTCCCAATGGAAAAGAAATAAATACATCAGAAAGTTACTGCACTTGTATGTTCATTGCAGCCCGATTCACAATAGCAAAGCTAGGAAATCAACCTTGGTGTTGGTCAGCAGATGGACGGATAAAGAAATGTGGAATACACACAATGGAATACTGCTCAGCCATAAACAAAATGAAATTATGTCATTGGCAGCAACGTGAATAAAATCAGAGGTCATGATCTTAAGTGAAACAAACCAGGCACAAAAAGTCAGATATCACAGGTAGATATTAAAACTTCATTTTAAAACTCATAAGTGGATGTTAGAACTACAGCTTTATTTAATTAACTTTGTCCTAAAACACATTCTTCTTAGTAAAGTATCACAAGAATGGAAAAATAAATGTCCAATGTACTCAATGGTAAGATGAAACCAATATATAAACAATTACCTGCTCATACGAATAATAAAACCCCAAGGGAGGGAGGGTGATTGGCAGAGGACGGAGGGCTTGTGCCAGGATCTCACCTATGGTACACACTGTGAGGGTGTAGGACACACCCTCTTGGTGAGGGGCTCTTTTACAACTGGATCTTTACCCCAAAAGTGAGAATTATATGACCTAAAAATTTGTATGTTCACATTAATTTGAAATAAAGAAAAAAAAATTTTTAATTAAACAAATAATAAACTGTCATTAGTTTTAGTTCTTCCTTTTCCTGTTTTCCCAATAGTTTCTCTTTACAAATTAACATATGATAATTGTACATATTTGTGGGGTACATAGTGATGTTTGGATATATATGATGCATAAGGATCAGATCAGAGAGATTAGCAATTCCATCATCTCAAACACTTGCGGAGTCCTAAAGGTTGCCATACATAGGGAAAATGGGAAATTGTAGCTGAATGTACCTCTATTTACAAAATATTCATTACCAAATTTTATAAAATATTTACACAGTGTTTCTCTACATGCTGATACATAAATATAAAAATATTCAAAATATAAAATATGCTATCACATAAAATATGATGTGAGTTTTTTATTATTTTTTTCACATATGGCCACATGTATAAGGTATTATTGTTAGCTAAAGTCCTCCTGAAGTGCTACAGAGACTAGGACTTATTCTTCCTACCTAGCCTCAATTTCCATCCTTTAAGAATCTCTTCCCATTCCTCTTCTTTCCCTACTGTTTCCAGCCCAATATTTCTTTGGTCCTTGTGCATGAAGACAATTATCCAACATTGCAGCTGTTTTTTTCTTTTTACTGTCCTAACAATGTTTGAGTCTATAGAATATTCCTTCAATATGCATTAGGTTACCCCGCGTATTAGTCAAGATTTGTTGGGGGTTCTAGTGAAAAAGAGGCAGATCAAGCTAGAACAAGCCTTAAAAGGTATTGGATTTGCTCACTTAAATGAGAAGTCCAAGGATAGCTTCAGGCATGGCTGTGTCCAGGTGCAAATGTCATCCAAAGTCTTGGTCTCTCAGATTTACCTGCTACTGTATGTGAACTTCATTCATCCCCTTGGTTTGCAAATGACCTTTAAAAAGAGGCCTAGGGAAGGTGGCTGGCAGAGGTCCCAGGCATATTCACACACAAAACGGGGAAAGAATGCTAGAAATGCCAAATGACTTGTCATATTTTATACATTTTAGAAGTTCTTTCTTCCTTCCTTCTTTCCTTCTTTCTCCTTTCCTTTCCTCTTCTCTTTATTTCTTTTCAGCATTTATCATCTCTGGAATCAGATGTATTCGAAACTTGCTCTCACCAGGTGGCATCTGGGACGTTCTTCAGAACCCTAACGTGCGGGCACCATCCAACCACTGCGACGGGCCACTGCTGTCGCCCTTGAAGAATTGGAGCTATTTCATCACTAGCCATCTCTCTGACTGCGTCTTTCTGTTTCCTTCACTAATCCACATTTCCTTTCATGGTCCTGTCATTCTCCTGTGCCCCAAACTCTTTCTTGATACCTACCTCTAGATGTTGTGACATTACCCTCCAAGAACGGTCTAACCTGAGGACAGTGGAGCCCCTGCTAACTCCCTTCTCCCCCGTGCTGGTATTAATAAGCCGGTACTCCCTTTGGCTTGTTCGTGTTTTGGTAAACTTTTGCCTCTTTTTGATGTCAGTCCAAATACCTGGAATACCCATGCACTGCTGTGTCACAATTTTCTATTTTTTTTTTTAGACAGAGTCTATGTCACCCTGTGTAGAGTGCCGTAGTGTCACAGCTCACAGCAACCTCCAACTCCTGGACTTAGGCGATTCTCTTGCCCCAGCCTCCCAAGTAGCTGGGATTACAGGTGCCCACCACAACGCCTGGCCATTTTTTGTTGCAGTTACCACTACTATTTTAACTGGCTGGGGCTGGATTCGAACCCGCCACCCTTGGTATATGGGGCTGATGCCCTATCCACTGAACCACTGGCACCACCTGTGTGTCACAATTTTCTCATCGCATCCTTGATGTTATTTTTTTGGACCCAAGAGAAGGGCTTTATGTTTTTCTTATTAAATTCTTTCTTGTTAGATTCAGTCCATCGAGATATTTTCAGGTTCTGATTCTGCGATCCTGCAGATAGCTTCTCCCAATACCTCCAGGCCATTAGCAAATGTGATTAGCATATCCCCCATATCACCCTTCAAGTTATCGATAAAAACGATGCCAGCAGACAAGAGGGCCTGGAAACACATGAGTCTAACCCTCCCTCCAGGGTGACAGGTGTACTTTAGCGCCGGTATCAGTCGAAGTCCACCCAACAACACAGAAACCACCCTGAGCATTTAAAACAGAGAGGGGAGCTGTTTCACAGACAAGGGAACAGCCAAGAAGCCTGACAGAGAACAGCACGGTGACCTGGAAGGCAGCGACAACAGGAAGCATCATCCCAGGCTCCCCAGCGACCAGGAACTATTAGCAAGATCTGCCAGCAAAGGATGATGAGACCCTGCCACCCCAGGCTCGCTGGCCCTCCCTCCTCCAGCCAAACCCAGCTGTGAGCTGCCTGATACAGGAGCTTAGGTCAACCCTGTGATAGAGAGCAGCTCAACAGACCAGGAGGAGATTGGAGTTCAGACACGCCTAGCACAGCTATAGCCCTTCTCGTGTACGATTGTTTCATCAGTTACTAACAGATTGTTCTTGAACCCAAGGGGATTTCTCCATCTTGCTCACAAGAAAATAAGAGAAGAATGTAAGCACCCTGGTAGAGTCCAGATCCATAATATTGACCTATCTGACTTATCCTTCTAGACTGATAGTCCCGGTAAGTGAAGGGATCAGATTACTCCATCATGATGGCATCTTAGTGATCCCACATCTTCACAAATCACTAGTCCACACGCACAAGTCAGCGGCCACAGCCTGCAGGCAGATCTGAGCCATCATCACTGTACTCACTCGCTCACCATGCCGTGAAGTCACAGTCGGGTCACTGTGACAGAGACAACAAGGCCTGCAAAGCCCCAGCATTTACTATCTGATCCTGGAGAGAACAAGCCACCCCCTGATTCTAATTTAAAGACCCCAGCTACATCTTTCTGCTCAACAGCAGACATTCCCATCTCTATTCTTTTTGTTCCTTCCCTTTTTTCCATTTTCTGTTTTCCATGGTCAGTAAGCATGTGAGGGGCTGAAGGTTTGTGTCCCCACCCAATTTGAATGGTGACGGTATCAGGAGCCTTTGAAAGGTGGTCAGGTCATGGAAGGAGAGGCTTCCCAAATGAGATCTGTGCCTTTATAACAGCAGACACAAGAGAGCTTGCGTCTCCTCTCCCCACTCTCCACCAGGTGAGGGTCTAACAAGAAGATGGCCTTCCTGGATTACCAAGAAGCCAAATCTGTTGGCACCCTGACCTCAGACTTCCAGCCTCCACAACTGTGAGAGATAATTCTAGTTTAAGCCACCACATCTGTGACATTTGTCACAGCAACCTGAACCTACTAAGACAGTGATTGGTCAGTATCATTTGTTCTTCCTTTCTGAGGGACCTTCAAGAGTTCCCACATGGCCTACATAAAAGCGTCCCTCATTACTTCTCTGGCCTCATCAGCCACCCCCACCCTTGTCCGCTGCTCTTGTTTGAGTTGGTCCATGATAAGTTTGTGAGTTCTGATTCTCCTCTCTGCTGACTCCCAGGGCAGACCTGGCCCCCCACTGCAGGGCCTTCGCACCTGCTGTTCGCCTTGCCGGCCACTCTTGCTCCAGGTGTCTCCACTGTGGCGCCCACTCCCCTTTCCCAGGCATCACTTCCAAGTAAGGCTTTTCCTGACTTTCCTATTCAAAGTCACAATCACCGTCCTTCTCCTCACAGATCCCTCATCTCCTTCTCTGCTTTGCTTGTCTCCAAAGTACTGCTGGTGTAATTACTTTTTTATTATCTGTTCTTTTCCCAATCCTAAAATGTACGCTCCAGGAGGCCAGAACTTTTGTCTTGCTTGTTCACTAATGTATCCCCAGCACCTAGAATTTGCATTCTAGGCAAATAATAGACGTGCGATAAATATTTTGGGAATGAATGGAAATCAAAACATGAACTCATTTAGAGCAACTGGCTATTCTTTTGTCATCTCAGGTTCTCTTTAGAGTCATCTTCTGCAAACAAAGAGAGCAGGTAAAGAATCAACCCATCAGGAAAGAGATAGCTTCAATGTGGCAAGAAAAAAAGTGTTGGAATTTGCATGCAAGTTAGTCACCAAGGAGATTATAGTCAACGTTTAAAAAACCAACTATAAAGAACCTTGAAAAAGTCATGTCTAGGAACTCCAGGTAACAACTCTATTTGTTAATTGCTGTTTCAAGGACTTGTCCCTTCCCCTTCCCCATCCAAGACACCCCTTTAGTAAAGTGGCTATAACTTAACTCTGTATCAGTGTAACAACTGCATCTGAAGAGCTCGAGAATTTTGTTACAGTTTGTTGGGCATAGGAAGTCTTTTCAGCACCTAATTCAGAAATAATATTTATTCATATTATTATTATTTGTTTTCATTTCTTGAGCTGTAAAGAGGTCTTGGGATGACAAAACTGTAAAACCCAAAAACCTCATACTTTTCACACTCAAGAGAGTCTTGTCATGAGCCTAGTGGAATATGACTTCTCTAAATAAATTGATTGGGAAAACTATTTTTATTTCACTATCAGACAGTATCATTGGCTTTAAGACTGTTTTTTGATCAAGTTGACCTTTTAATATTTTGAAATTTGCCTAACTCTACAATATCGCATTTTTGTGTGTACAAGTTTTTAATTGGACATTTTGATTCTGAGCCTTTGGCACAATTGAAATTTCTGTACGCCATTACCATTTTGTTCGTTTCCTTGTTTTAAAACAAACCTTTCCCTTTTAGAATATCACTTCTTTATTCCAACACTTGCCTGCCCTCACTGTTGCTAAGTTTGTAGATCTTTCTTATTTTCTAATTTTAAAATTGTATCTCCTTTTATATTGCCTTATGGAAACATTTTACAAGCGTTCAGATAGTTAAAACATTGTTTAAGATCTGTAAGATAATTTCATTGTTTTTCTAAAATTAAACATGAAAGTATTCTGCCAAAGAGTCTTTGTTCTGAGTCTCTGGGAAGACGAGAAACTCACAGAAAGGAACTACTAAATGATCTAAGCCATTTCTGACCCTTCTTTAGTTTCAACTACAGTGCTGATGATTTACTTTAAAATATTCTTATAGTTAACAAAAACACAATTGAAAGAAAGATTTAATTGTACTCTCAGCACTAACGTAAAACTGTTTCAAATGACCTTCATTTTCTTATTTCACAACAGCCTTTTGTTCTGGGTTTTTCCATCTGTTTGCTAAGCATTTTTCAATGGAAGTCTCAATTAGAAGGAAAAAAAGGGAGTAGGGGACAATCATTTAATTCAAAAATTAATTTGGAGATCAAGCAACTGACTTAGGCTCATGCCAGCAACTTCAGGCTTCCCAGCTCTGGCCGCGTGACCCGAAGGAGCTGAGCGGCTGTCGGGCTGCCCTAATCCTTCTTAATTTGAGCGCAAAGAAACTCACATGTGTTTCTAAGAACACTGTTGGAAGACAAGAGGTCCATTTCTGGGGACACCACCTAATGCCTTCGTTTTGCTGATCTCACCATATTCTAAATTAATTTTTAAACCACACATAAGCAAAAGAGGGTGGGCTGGGGAGGGGGAGCAGCGAGAAGCAGGTTGTGTCTCATGTGTGGGAATAATTACTGGAGGAGTCTTCAAAGACTTTCTTCATACCGGGACATGAGTTGTCTTTACGTTGCGGTGAATCCCCAGCGGTGAGGAAGACTGGGCAAAGGCCCCCGCCCCAACCACTCATCTCTGAGTGCTGGGAAGAGGCACCCGGATCACAGCCTGGCAGGCTGCTCCTCTGCCTTTGTTTAGAGCCCTAGGTTCACTGGTCTTTAGAGGAACTTAATTAAAATCCATGGACAATTTTCCAGGAAGTAGATTAAGCCCTTATGGTAAATGCATTCTGTTAGGAGACTTTAATTCCTCCCAACATGTCTTACTTGGGAGGGGAAAAGCTTAAAGCCTAAAAAACTGGTGCGTTTGCCATGCATAAGTCTGAAGACTTGTTGGGCAACTAAGTTCTCAAAACTTTTTATCCAGGGTGTGCTCATCAAAATGGAAAACCAGGAAACCAGGCAGGCCTGGATGTTCCTGGGCAGAACTGCAGTGTAGAAGGGGATTATCTCCCACGCAATCTGTTTTTCCTTTCTTTAGCCCTCTTTCCTCCTGGTGCCAATCTCCAGCTCTTCAAAGAACCTCTGTCCTTAATGCAAATGTTCTTTCTCCTCCTTCACCTTACTCTCAAGAAGGAGATGGAGCAAACCATTCAGATGAAGGAATAAAAATAACAACTAGTATTCACCGGCCTCTTGCTGTCCACCAGCCACTGGCCTCAGCACTTCACACGGACTGCTATTTAATTCTCGCAGCAGCCTTACACAGCAGGCATTATTCTTAGTCACATATTACAGACCAAGCTAGGGATTTCCAGCATTCACGCAGGGATTCCAACCCAGGAATCCTCATCACAAAGCTTATTTTCTCAATCATACAACTCTATAGCCATTCTACCATAGTGTATGGGTGCCAGACAGCTGCTGCCACTTAGTGGAGTGCGTCTCCCAGAGCAGGTGTCTTCGATTAGGAGACTGCTATAAGCAAAAGAGGCCGTAATTGTGTATGTTTCTAATCAG
This sequence comes from Perodicticus potto, assembly GCA_963574655.1. Taxonomy (NCBI): domain Eukaryota; kingdom Metazoa; phylum Chordata; class Mammalia; order Primates; family Lorisidae; genus Perodicticus; species Perodicticus potto. The sequence goes on from CAUYRH010046746.1 coordinate 28,755, forward strand.
TGAAGCCTTCCTCTAGAGCAGCAGTTCTCAACCTGTGGGTCGCTACCCACAGGAACTGTATAAAAGGGTCGTGGCATTAGGAAAGTTGAGAACCACTGCTGTAGAAGCAGTAGCCTTTTCTGACCTTGCCATTGGCCCTCAAGTACTCTAATGAGCCAATTTGGAGATGAGTTAAATAATATTCATAAACCTGCGAGAGTGGAGTGGTAAGACGAGTAAAGAGATTCAGGGAGTTGCGGCCTTTGGGTTGCATGAATCTTTGAAGTCATGTAATCCAACTTCCTACCCAAGCAGGAACTCTCTCTCCCAATCCTTGCAGGACAGCCTGTAAGCCTCTTACTCCCAGTGCCAGAGAGCTCACTGTGGGCCTCAGCTGACTGTGGAAGTGTTCCATTCATGCCGAATGCAAACCCGCCTTCTCTGTAAGTCCCGTTTGCACGTGGGGGAGGGTAAGTACACAGGAGCAGCTGCTCTGCTCTCCTCTCCTCTCCTCAGACTTTCCAGGTAAAATGACATCTTCAGCTCACTTTCATGACCTGAGGAGACACAAAAGGGTTCAGGATTTGCAACTCCAAGAGGCCAGCCCACTAGCAGCATCTCTGAGGGTGAAACAGTTAAATTCTACTGTTTCCAATAGCACTAACATAGTTTGGGATCAAATTTCCCCAAACCATCTGACTTCCAACTAGACCTCTTTCCTCAAATCCACACTCTAAATTCCCCAGTGGACAGCATCTCTGCCCCTTACCCTTGTCCTAACCCTGGCTTTTAATAGTAACCCACAGAATCAGAGCAAAGTGGGATGCAGGAGCCACAAGCTGGGCTGGATACATTTTTATTTCACAGACCCAAGCCATATGAGACTTTTAAGGTGTGATAATTTTCAGAACTCATAGCTATATTTTTTTTAATGTTAGTCACTTTCATTTTTTTAAAAAGCAAGCACTCTGAGAAGCTGGGGCAGGAGGATCCCTTGAGGTCAGAAGTTGAAGAGGACCAGAGCAAGACCTTGTTACTACTAAAAATGGAAAAAAGTATCCAGGTATGGTAGCACATGCCTATAGCCCCGGCTACTCTGGAGGCTGAGGCAGGAGGATCACTTGTGCCCAAGAATTTGAGGTTGCTGTGACCTATCATGAAGCCACCTCACTCTATCTGACACAACAGAGCAAGACTCTGACAAAAAAAAAAAAGGCAGCAAATCAATAAAAAACTGCTTTTAAGATTTGAATGAAGAGTGACCTAACTGCCCGCAAAGGTGAGTCTAGTATGCTTCCAGTGTGATGGGTTTGAGGGGTTGATTTCTGGAAATTAGGCAGCTTTATTCAAGGAGAAAGGTCCATTCTTTCTGGAACTGTCCTTATGAAAGGCTGAGAAGACAAGAAGGACTCACCTCTTGACCTCCAAACTCAAACCCAGAGTTTTACATGATCTGAAAGGGAGCTGGGGCCCTGGGCCAGGTATTCAATCTCCCGTGTAAACTCAGCTGACGAGGAGGCCCCACTGAAGCAGTTAGAGTGGATGGGAGAAGAGGCGGAAGTGCTGGGTCCCTCCAGTGCTGATGACAGCCGAGCTCTGGGCTGCTGCCTAGAATGGCTATCCCAAGGAAAAACCGGCGAAGAGTTCCAACATCTTGTGAATGTAATTGAGGAATGCTGAAGAGAGATTAAATCAGAAGGTTCCACGCATGCTTTGTTATTGTTATTGAATATTTTGCCTCTCCCTGATATTTAAACAATTTTCTGATTGCAGAGATAATGAGTCATTGAGGTGAAGCATCATAGCGTGTTAAGAAAAGCATTCTGACTAGAAGTCAGAATCCAGTTTGGGGGTTTCAACTCCAATTCAATTAGCTGTGACTTTGAGCAAATTGCTAAAACCTGTGGACGTCTATGGGCGAAGGACTACAGCACTGCCCACACCAAGTCCTGTCTGCACATCTGTCTGCCTCTTCATACATCCATGTCCACGTCTGTCTGTCGAGTGGTCAGCACAGTCTCAAGTTCACTGTGTTTCCAGGTTCCGCCTGTAGAGGACCAGAAGGCCACGGGAGCAATGCTGGAGAGAAAGCAGACATGTGTCAAGGGCCTAGTGAAGGGTCGACTGAATGGCAGCTCTTAAAGTAACCAAAGAGGCCGAAAGAGGGAATTAAATAGTGGGGTTGGGATAAACTGAAATAGGGTAGGGGCTACATTTAATTAGGGTGATGCCCCACACAGCTTGGTATCCGGGAAGTGCCCAGTGCAAACCCGTGACGGAAGGAGAACACTGGAAACTGAAGACGTCCAGACAGTGGGTAGAACACGCTCCAGTGTAGGGTTAAGCTGCCGGGACTGGGGGGCACCCCCGTGCTTCAAATCCTACCCAATGACTCTAGAAATACAGAATCAGACAACCAAAAAGGGCATTTTAATGGGTGTGTGAGTGTTTTGGATCTGACTCATTTGCATCAGAAAAGTTGGGAAAAGCAAGAACACAGGCAGACGATTCCACAAGTATCTCCAGAGCTGCCTGTACAGACCTCTCTCACAGGGCAGCGAGGCTGGAGGGAAAGCGGCCCAGCCACCCCGGTGAGCACAGGAGACGGAGGAGGCCCTTTTGCTCTTCCCCATACACAGGTGCTCTGGCTGCACAGGGCAAGCGGTCTGTGGGTGTTCTGAGCAGGACCCCACCTAGGCACGACCTTAAAGCAGCCACAGTTTGCCTTCTGCAGCCCGAGCTCCTCTCTCTGCCATTTCCCCCTGAATGAAACATGTTGTTTCCGGAACCCTTTGAGTTGGAAATCTGGCAGTGGGAGCTCTGGGGAGCGATCCTTCAACGTTAAAGTTATTTTTAAAGATGACCATTAGCACAATGATGCATTCCACTAGTCCTACTTAACTGCCGTCACCAAATGTGCCCTCAACCCTCCACAGACTCACAGTGGACAAAATTCATTGAGAACCAATGATCTGGCTTCCAGCCCTCCGAGCCTCCGATCCTGTACAATGGGGGACTTCCATAACTCTTTTGGCATAGAACGTGGTTAATTCCATTTGTGAATAGAGACTCCAAATCTGCTCCAAATCTTAGTTCAATTAGCACCTGGGTTACAAGTTGCCTACCTCGATGCCTTTCCATTTGAGCAGTACTGTTCTACTGTACAACCAAGCTTCTTAAGCCCGTTATTGGCCACTGTGCAGGGTAACACAGGACGCAAAGAGTTAGGTGTTATTATCCAAATGCATTCCAGCAATCCAAGGACATCATGCCCTCCCGACTGCTAAGGAACAAAAGCAAAATTCCCCCAAATATGTGAATCTCCCGAATAAAAGAGCAAGATTGAGGAGGAAGACCAGACTGGAAAACACAAAAGAAAAGGAACCTCCAGGGGGAGGTGGCAGATGGTCCACCAGGTGGGCTCTGACAGTCCACAGAACCGGCCAAACTGACTGGTGGACCAGGCGATTCTTAGCAAGGATTGCAGTGTGAGCCAGAGTGCACCAGCCATATGGCCCCTTGCCCGTCATCACTCCTAGTGACATTCCAACCAGATAAGCAATGCGTTCACTGCTGGAAGGGGCTTGAGCAGCACTGGTGAGGAAGTGAAGAACAGGCAGGCAAGTGATATTGGACTCGAGCACACAATCAACCCAAATCTAACAGGTTCCAACATGTCTGAACAGGTAACTAGCCAGGTAGCTTAACCTTTGGTCTCTGCACACCCGGGAACATTGTCCCGAGAAAGATTTGATTTATTCAAAGAAGTAATTAAATCTGGTGGCACCGTACTAATCAGGATAGCATTCAGCACTCGGAGATATGCGCTGGAAAATTCTCTCGCTCCCCTTTGCGAATGCCCAAACCCTGGGCACATTATTATTCAAGTTTCTAATTAAAAAGGAACAGAAAGAGTTCAATAACCTGGGGCAATCCATCATGCTCGTGACCTAATAAAAGAATGCAGGACACAAAGGCCCACCCCTCTACTGGGCACAGAGGCTGTGGGAGCAGCCAGGAGTCCCTGGCTCTTTACCTCTCTGCTGACTTCACTGTCATGCTGCATAGTTGCTGCTAAACTGCATGAAAGGTATTTCTAATCTCCTGACGGTGACTGGAAGGGTTGAAGGACACAAATTAAGTCTCCGAGCAGTACAGCCGAGTAAGAATGGAAGGTCAGTCAGTTGACTCTTCCCACAATTCCCCGAACAAGGCAATTATTCATGAAGGAAATTTCGAATTATTTTCATTAGACTTGTGTTTTACCAATCTAACCAAAGTGATTAATTAGGGATTAAAATATTTACTCTGCACATGCTGCCTTGGCTCAGCACTAGCATATTTAAGCATTGTGCTAAAAGGGTCAGCTGTTTCCAGTATTGTTTGGAATTCATTTCCGACTTTCCGTGTGAAAGGGCACTGACACGGCATGTCTGTACCGTACTGAGGGTCCCTCTGGGCACCAAACCGGAGAAGCAGAAAGAGGCGCCAGACTTCCCCCCCTTTCACCCCCAATTTCTTCCCCGTTATAACCACTTTGTGTCGATGGTCACAGTTTTCCTGTATCCACATCTTTGTGGCAAGGTATCCAGAATGCCTGGGGGCACGCGACACCCCTAATCAGTGACGCACGGTAGCACGTGGTGTACAGAGAGAGACACCAAGGCACGAGCGTGGGGAGGGGACCACGAAGGACAGAGGGATTGTCTGAGACTTCAGAGCAGCGGTTCTCAGCCTGCGGGTCGCGACCCCTCTGTAACAATGAAAATACATCCCGCATATCAGATATTTACATTACGATTCACAACAGTAGCAAAATGACAGTTATGAGATAGCAACAAAAATGATTTTGTGGTTGGGGGTCACCACAACACGAGGAACTGTATTAAAGGGTCACGACATTAGGGGGCATTAGGAAGGTTGAGAACCACTGCTTTAGAGGGATTTTCAGCACTATGGGACTCCACAGAGCAAGTCATAAGAACTGTTCCCAGCCCTGAGACACTGGCAAGAGGACTACTTGTTCACGAGGACGCCAGGCCTCCCTCGGAGCCCAGCAGCGCCAGAGCATTCCCCTGAGTTCAAATCTACTGCTTCTTCTTGAGACTTCAGACGGTACCAGCATTGGAGATGCGCCCGTTTATTCCTCAGTCTCCAGCTTTTAAGAGATTGCTAAAAATCCACATGGACAGAAGGCGGGAGAATGCACTCTCACATCGCTACTGGGCACTTGATGAAGGGGTGTGACCCAGGGGCCCAAAAGTTCACAAAGGGATGTTAAAAAGATGCTGGTGATGCTCGGGCATTTTTCATGTTGCCAGCATTGCTTATCACCCTTCTTCATCTGTTCTCCCAAGCCTTCAGAGATAGAAAGATCGTTTATCTACAATTATGGAGAGTACACTGTAGGAACAAACCAATTAATTGTTCTGGAAGCTGAGATGGTGCATACAAAGTGGTGAGTGTGGCAGGGAGCAAATAAAACCAAGATTCCTGTAGGGTACAGTTAAGGAGATAGTTAAGGGACTAAAGAGAAAGGGAAAGAGAGTTAAAGGGGAGAGCAAGTTCAAGCATTTGTCTGCAGGGATAGGCAGGTGTACGGGGATGTTCTCCTTATGGAAGAAGACGGAACCGTGTCTGAGGAAAACCATCAGGGCCGGGTGCACTGATGCCAAGATTCAAAGCATCCACTGGACAGTGATGCGGCCACAGTCTCCCAGGCAGAGGAGAGCTGCTGGACAGGTCAGGAGAAGGGATCCATCCACAGGGAGAATGGGAGTTTCAGGGGAGCGTTGAGGCCACGAGCCAGGCTGGCTGGAGCCCAAGGAGACAGCTGGTGTGGAGACGTGGATATGGCAGCAGGTACATCACACAGCTCTGTAGTTTATCTAGGAACAGTAATAATAGTCATGAAAATAATTTAGGGAATGCTTTCCACGAGCCGGGTTCTACGTAGGCCCTGTTTCACTTTCCTTAATCCCCACAACCATCCAAGGCCAATTTTATGCACACTAACTACGAGCCATACGGTTAGTGTTTATCAGGGAGCAAAGCTTATGCTCTTCATGAGCACAAAATACAGTCTTCATAGAAGAGAAATGGGATGTGGAGAGACGGGTGGGCGGGGCACAGCTGGGGAGCGTTAGACGGAGGAGCCATACCCACGGCAGCCTTTTCAACCTTCGTTATCTCCCAGCACACTTGAACCTGTACTTAAACTTCTCTGGCACACTTCGATTATAAAAATAAAGAATGTACTTATCGGGCTTTGAACTTCTTTCAAAGATAATTTAATTAACTATCTTTAAACATTTTGGCTGCACACCTAAGATCCTCCCAGGGTACAGCAGTGCGCCTTCGAGGCACCCCAGGTGAAAGTCACGGCCTCGAGGGATAAGCATGGGGAAGTAAAGGGACATCTTTCACTCCAGAGCAACAGTGTGGTCTAGAAGAATTTAGGGAACACACTTGGGGGGAAACCGGCAAGTATGAATTCTAATTTAGACTCAAGTCCCCAAAAAGTCTTGTGACTGTAGGGAAACCTCTGAGCCTTAGCTTCCTCCTGTACTTAATAGAAACAACACTGTGCCCTTTACCCACTTTATAGGCTACACAGTGAGGATGAAATACACTAAATTGACTGAAGCCAGTTAATTAAAATGGCTTACAATTATTTGGCCAAATGATATGAGCCAGCACTTTCCTATACACTTCAAACACTTTCTTTCCTCTGGCTCTCATGATAATTTTATGCCTGCAAGAGAAAAAAAGAAACATTCCATGAACTTTAAAGAACCACAGGTGTATAAGGTTTTATGATTGTGGTTCTATAGGAAGTAGTCACACCCAGCCTAAACAGGAGAGGGTAAAAAAAAAAATCTCTGAACCTTCTAGAAAAAGGAAAGGGTAGAGGCTCAGGTGAGGCACGCATAAGTATGTGATCAGGAATCGTGTAAAATAGGGTGGAGGGGGGTAATTGGGGGGCCACACCTACAGTGCATCTTAGAAGGGTACAGGTGGAAATTACTAAATGCAGAATATAGTCTTCATATAGTGATGAAAAGGCCATGAAGGCTATGTTAAATAGTTCAATGAAAATATTTCAGATTGTATATGAAGTCAGCACATTGTGCCCCATGATTGCACCAATGTACACAATTATGATTTAATAGAAATTTAAAAAAATTAAAGAAAAAAAAGAAGAAGAAAGAAGTAACCCACCACATTAGGCAAGAGCAGGTGCAATTAGAATGGAAATATGCGGTTGACTTTAGCAGCTGTACTGAATGGGACTGTGATCCTAAACTCTGATCCACAGTCCTACAAGCCACAAACCCATGGAGCAAGGACCCAAGTGAACATTAAGAGACTGACCTGCCGGGAATAACAACAGCTTCTCACTGCCTAAATGGAGGGGAATCTAGAGTTCTTGTCACGTGTAAAGGTGACCAGGCCATTTACACAGCACATGCATAAATGGAAGCAATGAGGCTCCACTGGACACCAGCCAGGATGTCACTTCACCCATCTCTAATGCTGGCCTGCCTGGACAGATATGTTTATGCTTTTCCCAGCATCATCTAAATTAGGCTCCATTGTAGGAAATGATGTTGAGAGTAGCTACAATGACCAGAAGCAGTTACATTTTTTATTAATGGGAGATATTAGTACAAACAACAAAATAAGAAATGCACATGCAGTGACCAATCCCATTTCTGTGGATGGATTTCCCACTTTCTTTGAAATGGAGACAACAGCATCTTCACCAAGAGTCTGTTCTGGGAGGTTATGGTTATTGGATCTATTTTGACATTATCACTTCACAATAAGAAGTGTCTGAAGAAAGAGTCTGAAGGGCTCATGGATTAATTACACACTCACCGTGAGTGTCAGGTGGCCTGTGATGGTGTCACTCATTCAATATTGTCAAATGATCTTTAAATCAAGGAGCTTAAGACTTACACTTGTGAAGGTGTGAAGGAACAAGAAAGTTCTCTCATTCCTTCCTTTGTATTTATTTTTATTAGCTCCTGTGTCGACTAAAGATAGCTAACTTATGGTGTGACTGCGCTCAATCACACCATGATTGAGTGACACACGAGAAAACTGTGAATAGTATTCTATTTCTCCCACCTTCCTATCTCCTACCCTTCCTTTAAACATCTTTAATAGACCCCGGACTTTCAGTTAAAACCCATTTCTTCTTCTTCCCACTTCTGTCTTTCTTTTCTCCTTCTCTATCTTCATCTGCCTCTTCTCTTTTCATTGTCTTTTTCTCCTCCCCAATCAGACCTAAGTTTTCTCCTCCCCAATCAGACCTAAGTTTTTGTTGTTGTTGTTTTTTTTTTTGTAGAGACAGAGTCTCACTTTATCGCCCTCTGGTGGAGTGCAGTGGCGTCACCCAGCTCACAGCAACCTCCAACTCCTGGGCTTAGGCGATTCTCTGGCCTCAGCCTCCCGAGTAGCTGGGACTACAGGCACCTGCCACAACGCCCAGCTATTTTTTTGTTACAGTTCACTGGGGTTGGGTTTGAACCCGCCACCCTCGGTATATGGGGCTGGCGCCCTACTCACTGAGCCACAGGCGCCAGACCTAAATTTTATCGCCTTCCCCAACTACTCAAGTGGGCAGTGCTTAGCAATATTGAATTTGTTGTTATTCCCTCAAAAATACCATTTTTTGTCATGTCTCTGGACTTCTGTGCATACATAGCAGAGCATAGCATGTGTTCTTAAAATGCTAAAATACAATCATAACATGAGACTTAACCAAGTAAACTTCAACCCCATCAAGTCCAAGTCTGAGGTTTAGTGAGAAATAAAATATGGGAGGGGGAGGGACAGAGAGCGCACATAATTCTGAACCAGTCACTGCTGAGTATGCCAAGTAATATGAACACAATTTTTATTTAAACAGAAAATTCTCTGTACCAGCTATTAGTGCAATTTTAGAGGAAGAAAAGACAAAACAGGCTTTTGTGGATTTAAAGAGTTCCAGAAGCCTCAAGACCAGTGGTTCTCAACCTTCCTAATGCTGCGACCCTTTAATACAGTTCCTCATGTTGTGGTGACCCCCCCAAAATAATTTTATGGTTGGGGGGTCACCACAACATGAGGAACTGTATTAAAGTGATGCAGCATTACAAAGGTTGAGAACCATTGCTGAAGACTGTTGTCCTGAGACCAACATAAATCAACTCCCTTTCACCCTGACCTTTGGGAGTCTTCATGAGACCGTCATTCTGGGGGAGGGGAAGAAATTGTTACGCAGACGGTCTCCACATTATCAAAATGAAAAACTCTTATACTTGCAAGGATACAGTCAAGAAAGTGAAAACCAAGTCACAAGAGAGAAAAGTCTTGTAAATCATGTATCTATAAGGGACTCGTATCTAGAATCTACAAAGGTGTTCTGTAGCTAGACGACAAATAGACACATAACCCAATTTTAAAACAAAGGGTCTGAATAGACACTTCTCCAAAGAAGATCCGCAAATGGCCGATTTTCACATGAAAAATGTTTAACATTATTATCCATCTGGGAAATACAAATCAAACCCCAAGGAGATACCACTTTACACCCGCTAGGATGGTTATAAAAAAAGACACAATAACACGTGTCAGTGAGAAGGTGAGAAATTATTAACTGGTGATGAGCATGTGAAATGGTGAAACTGCTTTAGAAAGCAGCCAGGCAGCTCGCCAAAGTGTTACACACAGAGTTACAACATGCCTCAATAATTCTGCTCCCAGGTACATACCCAACGGAAATGAAACCACATGTCCACAATAAAACTTGTGTGAATGTTCAGAGCAAACCTAACATTCATGACAGACAAAAAGAAGAAGTTACGCCAAAGTTCATTAACTGAATAAGGAATAAAAAAGCAAATGTAATAATATATCCATGCAACAGAATATTATTCTGTTGTGAAAAAAAGAAACAACATTCTAATATATGCTATAACATGGACGAACTTTGAGCACATTAGGCTAAGTGAAAGAATCCAGTCGAAAATGACCATATATTGGATGACTCCACGTATAAGAAATGTATTTTTTAAAAAGGCAAATCTATAGAGACAAAAGGTAGATTTGTGGTTTCCCAGAGCTGAGGATGAGAGAAGAAAGGGGAGCGATAATGGGAACTCCTTTTGTGATGAGGAAAATGTCCCGAAATTCATGGTAGTGATAGTTACACACTCTGTAAATATCCTAAAAACCATTCAATTGTACACTTTAAGAGGAGGAATTATATGGTATATGGATTATATATCAATAAAATTAAAAAAAAACCAACACAACTACCCACCCCTCTCTAAATGCCAGTAGTACTTCTGTCATTTTGACAAATCACAAAATCCCCACAGAAATGTCCAAATTCCTCCAGTGGAGGAAACATACCACCCCTATTAAAAATTAGTGGAAAAGAATAAGGCTGGATGTAGCACAAGAGCAAATTGGAGATTTCCAATGGTCTTGCCAGCAGGAACTCATGCAAACAAGCAAAGTCTTCTCTGCTGTCCTCTCTCTAAACTACAGCAGAGTAAAAAATCAGGGAAAATAAAAGGAAACTCCCTTTAAAACCATCCTACCTGTTTCTTTCCAAATGCATTGGCATGTGATATTGAGAACAATTTCACGTTAATCTTGCTGAGGCTGCTTTCATTTGCCATGTAGCCAACTGTGTTAATCTCTGAAATGGAGTGTTTTTAAGCACATAATCCAGACAGGCAAAGATTTTGGACAGTCTGTAAGAGTCGCGGTGCTTTCGTGCTTTTTCAACAAAGAGTAATCTAGTCTAGAAAAACTATATCAACAACCATAAGGCCAGAAGACAGGGCGAACAGTAGCATTGGAAGGAATGATCTCAGCTCAATATCATTGATATTTATGCAATAAAATAGTCAACCATGAAATAAGAAAAGTCAGACCAATGAATGATTTGATGAGACAGTAAGAACCAGAAGCTATCTGAATGTGAATGTGTTGTTATAGTATATATCAATTCCTTTGTTGGGCTTTAGAGTTACGTTTTTTATACCAGAAACAAAAAAAGGAATGAAAACTAGCTTGTATATATTAAAGAGATAGATATATTCCATCCAGAATTAAAATGCTGTAACAGCAGTGGGGATGAGGAGGGTGAAGTCGGAGCTGTCTCTACACGTCAGCCAGTGACCGACTCCCCATGACGTGAGCAGTGCGTGATGTGTAGATTGGTGTGTGAGCAGGACATTTGTGTCTGGGCTGTGATGTGGCGAGGGCAGAGAGATCATCTTGGGAAGATGTTCAAACAGGTCGCCCATGATTCCAGGCTATGCACAGGAGCATCTGAATATGAAGCTAAGCAACAGAGACTTGGGAAGACCAATGAGAAAGCAGAGAATGTGGAGGTGGACGGGGAAGGGCCTGTAGACTCAGAGGCTCCATTGCTTGGCTTTGAACCCTGTCCTATCTCCTGCTAATTGTGTAATCTTGGAAAAGCTGCATGACCTGTGTGGACCTCCTCCATCACATCTGTGAAATGGGGGTGATACAATGTCCACCTCAGAGGCGGAATGTGGGACTTACACGATGAGTCTCCTAAAGCCCCCAGGCTCACAGGAAGCGCTGAGCTGCTGCTGCTGCTCTACCCAAGCAAACCTACTCCTGCAAGCTCGCCATATTAACTCCAGAGTGGACACCTGCCCAGGCTGGAGCCCGTGAAACTCATCTCTTCCCCTTCCTCAAAGGCAGATACCCTCAGAGGAAGGCAGGAAAGTGATCGCTCATGCTTATTGGCTTTCTCAAGGACCTTTTCCAAGGGTGGCCAGGAGATGGTCTCAAGCACACCTGAGCCAGAAGAGATTTTAGTGACGTGAACCCAATTCACTCATCTGCAGATGAGACCACATACTCAGAGAAATTTGTATGAGTGGGCATACAAATTGGGCACAGAATTGGGCACAGGGCCTAATCATTACGTTAGTGCTTTCTATTATGCCACAGTTTGGGGCTAGACCTGAATGACTCAGCCTTCCACACAGAGACCTGGTGGTCCCAAGCTGGGGACATGGTGTACAGTCCTCACAGGATCGTTCAACAGCCAAGGCGACTGATTGATCCCTCGAGCTCTCCCTTCATTGGCTTGAGGTTTGCAGAACAACCTGTCTGAAACTCGGGAACTTGAAGAACTTGGGAGGACTCCTTGGCCTTCTTCTGCCCAAGATCTGAGTTTGGAGACACAAGGACCCAAGGGCCTCTATAGGCTCCGGGTAATCCAGGTGAGCCCCTTACCCACATTCTCAGGAAAGCTTTAGCACCTCCAAGTTGAATGCTAAGTGCCAATGCAAGTTAAAAAAAAAATAAATAAAAGAAGCCGCCCAGTAAAGGAAGAGGTTTAATCTGAGCCCAGTACAGCCTCAGACACCACTACCCCCCACCCAGCCTTCCCCTGTTTGCTACTTCACAGCAAGGAGTTCACTGTCACATGCTCCAGAGCAGGGCAAGGGCAGCCGCTCTTTTCCAGCCCTCAGAAGGTACACTGTGCTTCCCTTTAGGGACTATCAAGTGACAAAACAAACTGAAAATATTTCTTTGCAAACTTCACCCCCACAAGTGAGACTCTACAGAAAAGCATGTCAGAAAGCGCCTCCGGATATCGTGTTCTGGAATTTAAGTGGCCTCTGGATTTAGAGTGAGCGGATTTCATGAACCCTTGACAGATCGTCAAGCCTAGATAGGGGGTCAAGTCTAAATTCAGAACTCCCTAATCTGATTTTTGAAAGGCACTTGCATAGCAACAAAGGGTTGCCTTTTGTTAAGACAATTAGAGGCAGGGATTAAATGTTCCAATCCAATTTTGCGTATCAAATTCTGCTCTAGTTCCAGCTCTTCATCAGAAGAAACCATCTTTAGTCTACAGATAATATTCCTCTTTGGGTCCTTCAGTTCAGGAGCCCATGAGGAAATTAACCAAAACCCTCGTTATAAAAAAAAAAAAGAACATGTGATTGAACACCTGCTAAACTTCCACACAATTTTGGAAAGTCCTGATTTACCTCTGAATAGATGCTTCCAAATTTAAGACCCAAGTCTCTTGAACTGAGGTCTTGAAAAATTATGAACTATTCTGGTCTCCAAGTTGGCACTTATAGACACATTATTACACATGCGGGGGACATTACAAGCAAAGAAATACTCTAGGGCGGCGCCTGTGGCTCAGTGAGTAAGGTGCGGGCCCCATATACCAAGGGTGGTGGGTTCGAACCCGGCCCCGGCCAAATTGCAATTAAAAAAAAAAATAGCCAGGCGTTGTGGCGGGCGCCTGTGGTCCTAGCTACTTGGGAGGCTGAGGCAAGAGAATCTTCTAAACCCAAGAGCTGGAGATTGCTGTGAGCTGTGACGCCATGCACTCTACCAAGGGCGACAAAGTGAGACTCTGTCTCTAAAAAAAAAAAAAATGGCTCATGTGGCTAAGGCACCAGTCACATACACCTGAGCTGGCAGGTTCAAATCCAGCCTGGGCCGCCAAACAATGATGGCTGCAACCAAAACATAGCCGGGCGTTGTGGCGGGCGCCTGTAATCCCAGCTAGCTGGGAGGCGGAGGCAGGAGAATCGCTTGAGCCCAGGAGTTGGAGGTTACTGTGAGCTGTGATGCCACAGCACTCTACTCAGAGTGACAGCTTGAGGCTCTGTCTCAAAAAAAAAAAAAAGAAAGAAAGAAAGAAAGAAATACTCTATGACTATTATAGCTCTGGGCTCAAACCCTGGGATCAGCTCCTAGCTGTGAAGAGCTGGTCCCATGCAATTTCTGTGGCCTAGACCAGTGGTTCTCAAACATTCTGGTCTCAGGCCTCCTTACATTCTTAAAATTGGTTCATATTTCTCAAAGGTGTTGTTTATGTGAGCTACATTGATCAACATTTTCCTTACCAGAGATTAAGTCAGAGAACATTTTTAAACATTCAGTAATTCATTTAAAAAGAACAATGAACCTATCACATATAAACATCTGCAACACATTCTTATTAAATATAACTACAGTTTCTAAAACAAAAGCAATTAGTGAAAACAGTGGCATTGGTTTACATTTTTATGAGTCTCTTTAATCTCTGGCTGGAAGACAGTTGTAATCTCATGTCTGTTTTTACATTCAATCTGTTGCAATATGTTGTTTTAGTTAAACTATATTTCTAAAAAAATCTGACCTCAAACAAATATTTAATTAGAAAAGGAAGGTGTTTTTAATAATATCCTTTTTGGATAATTGCAGTTATTCTTCTTAATTCTACACAATCAGTTTAACAAATAATAATTTCCCTAAAGCAAAATAGGATGTGACATCCTGACAATGAACTTTTGTTCTTTGATATGGCTTAACATCCTTTTGCATTTTCAATGGATCTTTTGCTCACGCTTGATTTTGCCGCACAGAGTTTCCAAATACAGAGTTTGTTTGGAAAATACTGATTCGCTACACTGAACGTATCTTCGAAATGGTGATACATTTCAATCTGACATTATCAAAAATAATCTCATTTGTTAATATCACCACTTAACCCATTAGAAATGCTTTTAAAAGTCGGGAAGCTGCTTAGAAAGCAGTGGTAGATAGCTCACATAAACAAAACCTTTTGAGAAATATGAACCAATTTTAAGAATGTAAGATAGATACAGATTTCAAAATGCCATTTTTCTAATGTCAAATATTTTCTTGAAGCTTTGACTTTTGTGATCGACAACAGGTCCAGCCTTTTTTTTTTTTTTGGCGTGACCAAGGTCACCTTGTTAATTTTCAAGAAAATGTTTGTAAATACTCAAGTCTAAATAACTATAGTTTGTCTGTGAGTCATTCTTTAAGTGATAACAAGGTCCCATTAAAAAAAAAAAAAAAAAAGAAGCCAGTTTATCTCAAAGACTCGCCCAAGAGCTTTTCCTGAAGACAATCATCGTATTTCAGTCTTCAGAAATGCCTTATGTATACTTCTCATTTGGTCACACGAAGTATTAAAAAGATGTACATTCAAAGGTCAAGATCTAATAAAATCAACAATTCGTACTTCTTCATCAAGGACGTTGTTCATTGAAAGTGGCTTTTCTTTTCCCTGAGGGTATATGTAGTGAACACTCAAAGACTCTGAGGGCGATTTGATGCCACTGCCTTGATTCACGCTAATACATCAGAAGTTTATCTACCATTGTTTCTGCACCACCAGTGCAAATGTCAACAAAATTGGAAGACATAAGTAATAGATAGGAGATAAATAATTTGGCAATATAATGAAAACAGTTTTGACTTCACAGATTCTGTGGAGAGGGTTTGGAGAAGCCATATCAAGGTTCTTTGGGAGACATTTTGAAAACCAATGGTCTATATGAAAGGATGATTTGAGCGCTGCCCAGTGTCCCTACTCACACCTGTGTTCCACCTTGTTTCCCATGCAGCTTAATACCTAGCAATAAGAAACAAATTAAAAAATAATAGCAATCCATATGGGCAAAGGGATTCTAAGAGCCAAGAAAGCAAGCCTTATAGAAAACAGAACTTGTTGCAGGAAGACAAGGCCCAAGGGAGAGAAAGAGCACCCAAACACCACGTTTATAAGAGGAAGGGCTTTATTCACCAGCCGGGAGCTTACAGCATAGAAGAATTCCAAATGGCCGGGCTCCCCGACTGGCTTGGTCTTTCCCTTTTTAATGACAGTCAAAAAGTTCCACCCCACAGGTACCCTTCTCATTGGCCAGTTTAATCAAGCGGGAGATGCTATTCTAGCCCTACAGAAATGCAGGATTTCACAGAACTTGGAAATTTCCAAGTTCCAGGAAGTTAAGTTTACAAATTCCCAAGAGCTGAGTCACCATGGAGAGGACCCTGCAGGTGTATCCTTGTGGTCTCCTTAAGAAGACCTGTTCTTCTGGACCTCACCCTTCTTGGGGATCCTCTCTCATTGTCACCACTTGATACTTTTCATGGAAAGCCCAGCCCCATGCAGGTGTTCCCAGATCCCTGACTGGCACAACAAAGTCCTTCTTGAGAACAGAGTGATGGATAGAGAAATATCCAGCACCCCCTCCCAGAAGCTAATGTACAAATTACACTCCCCACACTTCTTTTTCTAATTCATTTCTTCCTAATGGGAAGAGTGAAGTCCAAAGTCAGTCAAGGGCGCTATTCGGTGAATAATCAGCAAAGTGTCAGAGACACTCTGCCCCCAAATGAAGCCGTTTTCAATCTTCCTCCTTTGGTCTAAGACTGTCTCAAGGCAGTTTTCAAATATCTCTTTGACGTTTTCCCCAGAAGTTGTCTTCATATAATATTTTATTTTCCAAAGTAACTTTTTGGTTTTGAAATTGTATTACTCATACATATATGCTTTCAAACATACTTAAAAGTGTTTAAAAAAATTGGAGGGTGGTGGAGTGGAGCCTTAGGCTTAGGTGGCTCCCTCGGGTTCCTATGGAACAAACCCTAACCCAAACCCAACAGAATGTGAGCAGTAAAACGAAACCAAGCTTTAACCAATCATAAACTTGCCAGCTAACCTGGAACTGGAGGCTTGATCAATCGGAAACCACCAATTCATCTCTAATGAAGGACTTTCCACTTTATCCAATCAGATATGTTCTTATTCTTGCTTCCAGAAACACATTATAAAAGTGTTCTTTTTGTGGCCCCCTAGTGGAGCATTGAGCCACTTGCAGCCTGGAGCTGGCTGATTCATCAATTGCTAAAGCCTCAGACACCTGAGTCTGCCTTGTTTATCTGTTAACAGAAGCTAAGGAAATAACATAATATGACCTTGACCTAAGCCAACAGTTATTAACATTATGCCGTGTTTGTTTCATGTATTCATTTTTTTCCTTGATAAAGACTTCTAAAGCAAATTCCAGATATCATGTCATTTCACAGTACATATTTTAAAAAGGCATCTCCCAACATTTGACTACTTACATAGACTTGATGGCACTATCACATGTAATGAACTTAATAATCATTCCTTTGTTTCTTATAATGTCCAGTCCATAAAAATTTGTCCCACTTGTCTCAAAAATGTCATTGATTTGATTCAGATCAGAATCTAAACAGCGTCCACTCATTACCTTTGGTTATTAGGTCTCAAGCCTCTGAGTTTTCCCTTGTTAATTTTTTTCTATTCTAGTCATTGGCATGCTACAGAAGCCAAGGCAACCACCTATGAAACGTCTCACATGCTGAATTTGCCTCCTGTTAACCTGCTACTCTGTCCTCGTGATTTCTGTACATGTGAATTAGCCCTCTAAGTGAGATTAGATTCAGTTTCAATGTTTTTCTTTTTTGAGAATCTTTCATCTGTCATGCTATAAGCTTCATATCACATCACATCCGGAGGGGAACATTGTCTCGACACCCCTCGTGATGCGTGATGGATCGATGGGTTCAGAAGGCGGCAGTCTGATCTCCTCCCCTCCGCTGGTATAAAGCGTCCCATCAACCTCTCACCTGGCGCTTCGTTTATCTAAGATCATTAACTGTTGCAAAATGGTAATTTCACAGCTCCATCACTGCCTTTCCTTTTATAGCTGGAGCTCTTCCATCATAAATGACTCTTTCTCTCTTCATCTAAGTCTTTGTGAGAACCCTGAAATATAACTCAAAAGGAAAGACAGAATAAATGTCTAATCATTTCCTTTTAGTTTCTGTGAGAAAGTTATTTTTGCTTTAATTCTTTCCAGGGATGTCCAGTGAGCTGTTTCCTTCCTTCCTTTCTTCCTTCCTTCCCTCCTTCCTTCTTTGTATTATTTTGAACTCCTGTCTTTTATAGAGCCAATGTGTTTCAACCAATTACACTTATTATTCTTTTTTTTGAGACGGAGTGTCACTTTGTCAGTTGCCCTTGGTAGAGTGCTGTGACATCACAGCTCACAGCAACCTCACACTCTTGGGCTCAAGTGATCCTCTTGCCTCAGCCTCCCAAGTAGCTGGAACTACAGGTGCCCACCACAATGTCTGGCTATTTTTAGAGACAGAGTCTTGCTTTGGCTCAGGCTGGTCTCAAACTCCTAAACTAAAGCAATCCATTGGCCTCAGTCTCCCAGAGTGTTAGGATTATAGGTATGAGCCACCACGCCCAGCCCCATTATTCTTTTAAAAATAAGCCAAATATCCTATCTTTGGCCAATGAGAAAGGCGTTCCCCAATATAGTTTTTGGGCCACTGTGTTTTTAGATATGCAGTCTGTCTTTTACAGCTTCCTTCTTAGTCCAGAGGAACATTTCAGGGTCATAGAGAATATATTTTCTTCCCTATAACTGGATACAAGAATCCATCTCAAGACACTCCCATCCTTGGATTTTGTCACTGTGCTACCCAACAAGGGTGAAAGATAGGTTTTTACAGGCTGCACCACTGCACCCCAAACCTACAATGTCAGCAGTTTAGAATGCCCACTCTATTAAATGTCATCCTCACGCAGCTCTATGAAGGGAATATTACAATTACCACCACAATAACTTGAGGAAATTAAATTTTAGAAATATTAACTAACAGGCCTTAGATTACACACCTGATGAAGGACAGAGCAGGACTTAGACCCGCTTCTGCTTCGTGCCAGACCCTGTGCTCTTCATACCAGGCCTTGCCCGGTGCTGCTTCACTGTTGTTTTAAACTGTCTTTGCTTGCTCCATTATTTTTAACTTTTTAAATTGCTTTTATATCTTATTTCGCCAGGCATCTTAAAAGCTCCATGGGGCGGCATTTTATATATGCCACTGTTTGATTGTGTTCCGTTCAAACCCTCTGTAAGGGTAGACATGTACTTCTTTGTACATGAATGTTAATGTAGTTTTATTTTCTATATACATATATAGGCTTATACACACACACACATATATACCTGTGTGCAGATATAGATACAGATATATGGATATATAGATATATACAGGAATATATAGATAGACAGACAGATAGATATACACAGGAATATATATATATATTCCTCTCTGTACTACTAGAGAACGGTACACTGATGGAATATGAGTAAGTAGATTGTTTTGGAAAATTAAGAATTGCAACAAGGCTGTGTAAGCACTGGCTGTTCAGCATTACATCAAAATAAGGAATGAATTTCAAAATGTTAAATTAGGCAAATATCCCGAGAGTGGAGTGAACAGTTCAAACTAGACCACAAATTCAGATAAGATGAACTTTCTGTGTACGCGGATTTACACATCTCGTGATGATGGATGCGGTTGGGTATGAAATAGCCCTCACTTTCATCCCACACTGGACCGTTGAGTTTTACTGGTGCCTGCAATTCATTTCCCCCTTGAAATGAATCATCTGAGGAGTAAAAGAGGAGAGAAGGGGAGCACACATGTGCATCACTGGGTCTGGGACAAGGGGGAAATGATTCCAGGCACCACCAAGATGCGATGGTTCCGAGTGGGATAAAAGTGAGGGCCATTTCAGATCTAGCAATGCCCGTAATCATGAGATATGTAAATACACATATGCAACAGAATTTAAATATAAAACCCCAACTGTGGGTTGTTCTGTCATTTCAATGTTTGCCTTTTTACCATGCATATATATATTACTTTGATAATAAAACATAAATAAAATAAAAAAATATATAAACCCCCAATTTATACGCTTATTGATGTTATTGGGTAGGAAGAATGAATGTAACTGAACTTAACTCCTTGTCTTTGAAGGGGTGGCACGTTCAAAAGATGCCATTTGACTCCACTCTGCCACTTAACAAAAGGTTTGAAGAAATTAAAAGTAAATGGCTAGATTCTACCAAAAATAAAATCCATCTATAAGATGTGAGAGGTATCGCTTAAAAATAATGACACAAAATAAGTGAAAGTTAAGGGTTATGTAAAAGTCATATTGTACAAAATAAGGTCAAAGAACACAAGGTCACTCTACAAGTATCAAAGCTGAAATTGATGCAAGCAACATTGAATAACCAAGAAGGGCTCTTTAAATTGACAAAAGGTATATAATTCACAATGAACACATATTGTGAATGTTATATGCAGGATAATTCATCTCCCAGTACTCTCTCTCCAGCCCCCTCCACTCCAAGTACACTGGCTCACTTCATTTCAACACCCCAGGCATGCTTCTGCCACAGGGCCTTTGCACTTGCTATTCTTGGCCCCTTTACCCTCGTCAGATCTCTGCTGAGCTGTCACCCAGCAGTGAATTCTTCACTCTCCATCTGACATAGAGTTGCAATTCCCCCATCCTGACTACTGTTCCCTACTCACTATTTATTTTACTTATTTATATTATTTATTGTCTATCTGCCTCCACTGGAATGAAAGTTCCAAGACAATAGGAATCTTTTATTTACTCTGTTACTACACTAATAACATTTCTGGCACCCATTAGATATTCAATAAAAGTAAATTTCATAACATTAGAAATACAAAGAGAAATTTATAGAAAACAATAATCATGAGTAATGTAATGTAACAAAAAATAGAAACCAAGAAACATTTCGGGGACAGAGTATATAATTGATACTGTGTATCAAACTTCAAATCATGCAACAGAAACTGTCCCTTATTTCCAAGCAACTACGAGACATTTACATTAACTTGTCACTTGTCATATATTAGGCCACAAAATAATTTCAACATTTTAAAAAGGAGAATTTGTAAAGGATGTATTTGTACAATGATAGTAAAAAAGTGTAATTGATAGCCAATGTGTAAGTTGAAATACCCTCTTGCAAATAATTTTTGGATCAAAGAGTACATCAAAACTGCAATCACCAATTATTTATGAAGTGAAGCAATTGGAACACAGTGTATCAAAATGGATGAGTTTCTATCAAAGATAGAATCATAGGAAAATAGGATGGTTTAAAAATTTTCATTACTAAACAAGAAAGAAGAAAAATCAAAGAAATGAACAGTCAATTCAGGAAGTGAGAAAGTGCAATCCAAAATAAATGTTAATAAAATAGGATTACAGGGACAAACATTTTTCTAAATTGCTAAATTAATGAGCTGGAATAAGTGGATTTATAAATAAATCCAAGGGCTGCTTCTTTGAAAAAGAAAATAGCAGATGAATTTCTGGCAAGTCTATGCAATAGGAAAAAAAAAGCAAAAATAAATAAGTAAATAAAATAATTCACAGCTATATAACCTGAGAAAGAGAAAGTGAATCTATCTGTACAGGGGCATTAACAAATTATAGAAAAATATAATACTCAATGCTTCTGAATGTTAACTTTGACTGAAGGCTTATATCTGTAGACAGATACCTCCCTTTCCTCACCTGATTCTCTCAACAGTCCAGTGGCATTGCAGGTGGGATTAGATAAGCAAGAGATTTAGCAAAGGGAAACACCTGTGAGAGGGTCCTGGCAAGGGGGCTAGGAGTGTCATCGGTGGGAGAGACAGAGCTGGTTCTTGTGGAGGAGAAAGGGAAAGGAGGGGGAAAGGAGGACAAGAGGCAAGGAGAGAGAGAGGGGGAGGGAGAGAGAGAGAGAGAGGGAGGGATGGAGGAGGAAGAGAAGGAGAGGGGGAGAGAGAGAAGGAGAAAGAGAGGGAGGGAGGAAGGGAGAGAGAGAAGGAGAAAGAGAGGGAGGGAGGAAGGGAGAGAGAGAGAGAGGTGGGGAGAGAGAGAGAGAGAAAGAGAAGGAGGGAGGGAGAGAGGAGAGGGAGAGAGAGAGAAGAAAGGGAGAAAGGGAAAGAGGAAGGAAGGAGAGAATGGAGGGAGGGAGGGAAGGAAGGAACGGAAAAAGACAAGAAATTGGGGTAGAGTAAGTCTTAGACTGCAATGCAGTTTCTAGAAAGAAGTCTGAGCAAGGC
>CAUYRH010046747.1:0-19535 GCA_963574655.1 Perodicticus potto
TTTTTTTTTTTTTTTTGAGACAGAGCCTCAAGCTGTCACCCTGGATAGAGTGCCGTGGCATTACAGCTCACAGCAACCTCCAATTCCTGGGCTCAAGCGAGTCTCTTGCCTCCGCCTCCTAAGTAGCTGGGACTACAGGCACCCGCCACAATGCCCGGCCATTTTTTGGTTGCAGCCGTCATTGTTGTTTGGCGGACCCAGGCTGGATTCAAACCCGCCAGCTCAGGTGTACGTGGCTGGCGCCTTAGCCTGTTGAGCCACAGGCGCCGAGCCACTCTAAAAAATATTAATGCAACATTCTGGGTGACCATTATTTACATGTGTTTAAAAGAAAATAATGTGTTTGTTTATTTTTATTTTATTTTTTTGGCCAGGGCTGGGTTTGAACTCGTCACCTCCAGCATATGGGGCCGGCGCCCTACTCCTTGAGCCACAGGTGCCGCCCAACGTGTTTGTTTAAATACACACACACTTATGTGCAGGGGGCATGCATCTGTTTGTATATACAGATATAATTTTGTTAATGCCTGGGCACATTTGGTAAGAAGAAATATTGAATGACCTCTTGATATCCCAGTGTATGAGTTATTACTTCTGGTGACATGGGGTTCCAGAATTTGTGCACCAGAGTGGAAATATAGTACACTTTTCCCTTTTTTGTTGCTGTCAATATTTTATTATTAGAGACTCATTGTTATTCCAAAATGAATTAGATCTTAATTTGAAAGAATGCACTAAAGGAGAACAGAACAGCCAGCCACACATGGAGCTCTTGGACTGTCCTCACCAGGGCCACCACTGACACTTGCTCACTTGGACAATCTGGTGTTTACTGACTGAGAATGTGCATGGCTGGGCAAACTGAGGCATACCCAAGTTCTAGCAAATTTCCCACAATGATATAAAACAGGAGCAGGTAAACTTGCCCTGTAAAGAGCCAGACAGTAAATATTTTAGATTTTCAGGTTGTACAACCTCAGAAGCAAGTTCTCAACTCGGCCATTACAGCCTGAAGACAGCCATATGTAAATGATAGGCATGGCCACATACCAATAAAACTTTATTTGTGAACACTGAAATTTGAATTTCAAGTAATTTTTGTGTCATGAAATATTATGTTCTTTTATCTCTCTTTTTCAAACATTAAAAATGTAAACAACATTCTTAGCTCCTGGGCCATACCATTTAAAAAAAAAAAAAAACAGGGGTAGTCTGGATTTGGCCTGTCTACCCCCCTGCTTAGAACATGACAGGGGAGAAGAACCTTGCTCTCTTCAAAAAAAGCCAGACATTCCCACTTCTCTAAACTTAACATGAAGATTACCCTGGATATTTGGAGGTAGGTTTTATTAGCACTACAGAAATTAATCTGCCAATACCTGAACTTCTGGAATGTTCTGTTTACACAGCCCTGGATAAACACTGGCAGACAAAATTGAAGTGACTTAATGCTGGCTTTTTCTTTTCCTGCTATGACTCCACGAAATGGTTGTTTACAGTGGCCAGTAACCAATAAATCGTTTGTCTCCAGAAACTTCTGGTTAAAAAATAAAATAGAGAGAAGAAAAAAGAAAACCCAAGTTCTAAGTTTTGTAAACACAAAGCCCTCAGGTTCTGTGTGAAATTGGACTTGAAAAGCAGGCCTCCCAATCTTGTCCCCTCTGCCCGAGCTCAGTCAGGCGTCCAAAGATGAGGGGAATGACCCCGGGCTCAGAACTTCTCATTTAAACTCCGGGTTAGAAATTCTTCATCAACAGTGGATTGTTTGTAAGAGGGATTTTTTTCTTCTTCTTTGTTTTTTTGTTTTTTTGTTTTTGAGTTAACGGTGATCACAATTTTCAGGTTTCTGACTACTTACAAAACTTTTTTCCCTCCCCCCATCTTAACAGAAAAGGTCACTCACTTTTAAGATATAAGAGAATTTGAGACTAGATTAATGACAAAGACAAACGATGATTTTTATTTTAACGGAAGTTTCAGCGCGTTCTCTGGGTACTGATAATAAAGTATCCTCGACATATAAATGCATAAGTTCTTTGCTTTAAAGTTCAACGATGGATCAAAAGAGTGAATTCTCTCTTTAAAAAGAAATCTCCTGGAAGGAAAAATAAATGGAAGGTGGGGGCGGGGGGGCTCATACATTGCTTTTGTCTTTTTCTCTCCTTTTTGTGGCCTGGAGACAGAGCATTGAGTGACTTCTTCAGAAAAGAGATCAGTGAAATTGTCAGTTGATTACTTCTCCTTGATTAGCATTTATAAGAGCCCTGTGATACAGTATTTGCATTCCTATTTAGCCGTGATTTTTGTGGGGCACCAATGATTAAACTTGTCACAGGGCTTGATTGACGGGGTCAGATCTTCACTTTCTACTCTTTTGAAATTAAAAACAAATGTGTCAGCTCCCTTCATGGGCCGGAGCGCCGTGAAGCTCGCCTGGCTTGTCATTGCAGATAGGTCAGGAATGTTTTAATTTTAGGGATGGATTCTGCTTGTCAAGTGGAGTGTGATGGCGTGTGGTTCTGGAGATGAGATGTGAAGGGTGTAACACAAAGAAGGGGAAGAACAAAGACAAAGACACTCACATTATTAGACAGATTTAATTAGTCTGAATGGATATTATGCTAGATGAAGCAGTGAGCTGTGAAATTAACCCTTGATTACGGATTGGCGGATCATACTCAGAAAGAGAATCAAACCTTTGTGGAGAGACGCGAGGTATGATGTCATTTTCCTCTACCCTTCCGGGTTGCGTGCCAGATCTCCACCCCCGCCACCCACTCCTGTCTACTCAAACACCACAGTCTGCAGGGGGGAAAGCGTGGAGGTTCACCTTGAACTTGTGTAAGCAGGTGTCTCTGGAAAAGAAATGCCACCTCTTCAACTTCAAGGAAAGCAAGATGCCAACAGCAAGGAGCTTAGAAAGATGCCAGTCCCCGAATCCAAAATAGAAAATAGGAAAATCTAAGTTGGAATGTGGGCCATGTATTTTGAGCGTCTACATTGAGCAGTTCTATCAACTGTAGCAGAGGGTCACCTCCTAAGTGCTTGTTTCTTATCCGATCTTCTCCCAACTTGCTGCTTCCTTTCCATGGTCTTCTCCACTGAATCTCAGCTGCATCCTGACTCTCAAGAACTCCATGCACATTAAGAGAGGGATGGGATGGGAGAGGTCTAGACACCTGACCCAGCATGGGTAAACAATTAAGCAAAAATCACTCATGCTCAGGACTTCAAAAAAGAGGGGACAGTTGTGAGTGATTGAACATGTCAGAAGGTATGTGGGTCTGAGATGGTGTGGCCTTCCAGAAATCCTTTACTTTATCCAGATCATCAAAAAGACATGAACTCTGCTGCAAAAGGTTTTATATAAGGTTTGCACTGGCTGATGTCTCTGGTCTTAAGAAACTCAGTCTATAAGGTCATTGCTCTGTACCAATTTCAAGACGGGGAGGCTCTGATAGGCCTGATGCAACAGATGAGTGTCTGTTAGGTTGGCCCAGGTCAGGTGGAAAGCCCAGAGATTAGGGATTGAAAAAAATGGAGTTACTTGAACTTGCTCTGCAGTTCTTCCCAAACTCAGCGTTCTCGCTGGGGAATGGAAAATACAGCTTCATGTTTAGCAAATGTGCTGAAGAATGAAGTCTGAACTGGAAAAGCATCATGCTTCCTTATAGCTCAGTACAGAGAACACGGCATCACTTTTCTGGATCTGTTTCTGTCTAGTCTTTCTTATCACAGTTTCTCATGTGGGGATATAAGTGGCCCTGGTTTAGGAAACTGGCTCAGGGATTTTCTGAATTAACAGTTTTCAGATGTAGTCTTGAGACTTTGAGTCGATCAGATTGGATTGCAAATAATCTACGCCCAATCATTGCCGAAGGACTAGGGGGGTCGATGAACTCACTGGCATTATGCTACAATTTTCTGAATGAAAAAGACAAAGGGAAATTGTGATCTAACACTGGCTCCACGGAGGGGGATGAGGATGTCATGATGTGAAGAATAGGCATCCTGGGTCAGGATGGGGAAAACATTGAGACACTCTTTGCTCTACTGGGAAAGGTGAAGGTTCCTTTATTGGCACGGCTTTAGGTGACCATACTGTGGAGGTCGCAGTGCCCCAGGTAGACAGCTGTATCTCAAAGTTTTGGTTTATGGTCCCCAGAAAATCAGACTATTCTACAGATGAACACAGTTACAATTATTGCCATTTTTTTGGTGGGTTTTTTGTCACCCAGGCTAGAGTAGGGTGGCTTCAGCCCAGCTCCAACCACCTCAAACTGGGCTCAAGCCATCCTCTTGCCTTAGCCTCCCAAGTAGCTGGGACTACAGGCACCCACCACAACACTCAGCTAATTTTTCTATTTTTAGTAGAAACAGGGTCTCACTCTTGTTTAGGCTGTTCTCAAACTCCCGGACTCAAGCAATCCACTTGCTTTGGCCTCCCAGAGTACTAGAAGATTCCAGGGTTGAGTCACCACGTCCAGCCAATTGTTGCTATTTGGAAATCAGGATTGTTTCTTTGCCAAAGATGATGTTTCGTTTCTGAAGAAATTCTTTTCTTAGTCTGAAGTGATAAAAAAAAAAAAATAATAATAATAATAGCCTGCAGTATAAAGGAAGGGAGGGAACTTAAGAATTTCTCTTCTCAGAGGATTCCCAGCACTCAGTACCCTTGACCTTGAAGGTACTGCACAGGGGGATCTGGATGGTATCTGGATGACTTTTTCATTCATAGTTGTATATTTGTCTTAAAGCATATTCAAGAACTTGTGCGTGTGTGTTGGGGTTTCTCAATGTTGGCTATATGGACACTGTGGACTGAAGGGGGCTGCCCCATGCCCTGTGGGGCATTGTGCAGCCCCCCTGGGCTCACCATCAGCACCATCCATTCAGCAGCATCAGCACCATCACGATTTTAGACGGGACAACCAAAGTATCTCCAGACATCTCCAAATGTCCCCCAAGAGACAAAATCACTCCCAGTTGAAATGCACTGATCTATATCTATGAGTCTACAGACATTATTGTTTAGCAAGAGAAGGCTTTAAAAAGGTTACTCAAGGCTCGGCACCAGCCACGTACACCTGAGCTGGCAGGTTCGAATCCAGCCCGGGCCTGCCAAACAACAATGATGGCTGCAACCAAAAAATGACCGGGCGTTGTGGCGGGCGCCTGTAGTCCCAGCTACTTGGGAGGCGGAGGCAGGAGACTTGCTTGAGCCCAGGAATTGGAGGTTGCTGTGAGCTGTGATGCTACAGCACTCTGTCCAGGGTGACAGCTTGAGGCTCTGTCTCAAAAAAAAAAAAAAAAAAGTTACTCAAATTAAAGAAAAATATTAGATAATAAAATGATAAAGATAATAT
Organism: Perodicticus potto; assembly: GCA_963574655.1. Classification (NCBI taxonomy): domain Eukaryota; kingdom Metazoa; phylum Chordata; class Mammalia; order Primates; family Lorisidae; genus Perodicticus; species Perodicticus potto. The sequence continues at coordinate 5,367 of CAUYRH010046747.1, forward strand.
AAATGATAGTGATGTGGCAGAGATGGCGAAGGCTGTATATAAGAGAAAGAAGTTTAGGGAGCACTGCTATGGTAACCCACATTTTACAGATGTAGATAACTGAACTTGGGAACAGAACATGAATGGACGTGACCAAAGTTGCCCAGATGTTGGTCCCTGTGTTAATCTCACCTAGATAATGCAAGAAGGGCATTTAGCACAGTGCCTGGCCCTGGTAATAATAATCCCTGACATACACTGAACACCTGCCATGTAACAGGTACTGTTTTAAGCTTTTTACCTGTAGTAATTTATTTGATATTTAAAACTCTGTGAGGCGGGTGACGCCTGTGGCATAATGAGCAGGGCGCCAGCCCCATATACTGAGGTGGCAAGTTCAAACCCGGCCCTGGCCAAACTACAACAAAATATAGCCAGGCGTTGTGGTGGGCGCCTGTAGCCCCAGCTATTCGGGAGGCTGAGGCACGAGAATCACCTAAGCCCAAGAGCTGAAGGTTGCTGTGAGCTGTGATGCCACAGCACTCTACGAAGGGTGATAGAGTGAGACTCTTGTCTCTAAAACAAAATAAAATAAAGGCTGGGCGCCTGTGGCTCAACGGGCTAAGGCGCCAGCCACGTACACCTGAGCTGGCGGGTTTGAATCCAGCCCGAGCCCGCCAAACAAAATGATAGCTGCAACCAAAAAATGGCCGGGTGTTGTGGCGGGCGCCTGTATTCCCAGCTACTTGGACTTAGTGGAAATGTTGATGGGGGTGTGTGATCCCCCATTTATGCCCTCATTCCTATTCTAAAATATTTCTCTTAGCGCGTGCTGTGTGCCTGGTAATGCAGTGCCTCTGACCCAGAAAACGCATAACTCATATCAGTTATTCCTATCAGCTCTTATTCCCATGGTTTTCGTGTGCTGTTACTGAGTTAGTAAAGGAAACTATAGCTGCTACTTCTTGCACATTATTCATGCAAAACCAAAGAGTTTGGTTTTTTTCCCACTGGGCTTCCAAAGTGTTATTTCTTATGGAGAAAAGGCAAGAAGGTTAGACGTTAGGAATGCTTTAGGCTGCAAATAAAAGACAACTTTACTTACAGTAAAATAATTAAGTATTTGAACATATGGCAATTTTCTTTCCTGTGTTTTAAGCTCTTTACATGTTGTCTACCTCCAGAAGTAGATAACAGTGGCAGTGGGTCAAAGGATTAACAATGTTAGAAGGTGTCTTTGTGAGTGTCTTGGTCACTGCCTCCTAGTTGCAAGATGGCTGCATCACGTCCACATTCATGAGTGAAATAACGGCCTTAGCCACCTTCGTTCCTCTTCTTGGGGGAACAGATCTTTCCCAGAAACCCTGCACAATTCCACTTGAACCTCTTCTGCCAGAGCTGTGTAATTCTGTCATCTCCAGCTGCGAGGTCCCGTGCAGTATTTAGCTGGGAACATTGCCACTGAAAACAAAATCAGGGTTTCATTAGCACAGAAGAAAAGGGAAACAGATGTGTAGTAGGCAACTTGCAGTGTCTGTCCCAGGGACTGGCCCAGCAGTGGAGGTGACTTCAGTTCTCTTCTTTCTTCTCCCAGTTCCTTCTCATCCAGCCACCAGCCATCGATTGGAGATCTGTTTTCCTTTCTAATTAGCAATAAGTGATCCCCAAATGTTGATTAGATAAATGATGATGGCCCAAATTTTCCTGAGTGTAATGGACTATATAAAAACCATTAACACTATTACCATCATCAACACCAACACCACCGTAAACATAACCTGTTGAGTCTTTACCATGATTGCTAAGGATTTCACATTCATTGTCTCAACTAGTCATCACGGTGACCACTAGGTGTTACCATCATTCACATTCTACAGACAAGGAAATTTTTTGCATAAAGCAAATATTGGAGGGGTAAAAAGAGAAAGAGACAGAGAAGTTTAGTTTTTGAAAGGCAAAGTAGTTTGCTCGAGGTCACCCAGCTTGGAAGGGGCAGATCTGGACCTTGACCCCAAACCCACTGTCTACACTTTCAAGATACCACCTGTGCTACACAGGAGTCAAGATTAACTCATGAGAAGTAGTTTACTTGTACTGCAAGACATAATAATAGTAGGTACTGAGCCATGTGGTCCTAGAAGTAAGTTTTGGAAGAATAACAAGGAAGACAGTTTTCATGAAGGCCAGGTGTTATCGAGAAAGACCCGTGAGCTGTCCCAGAGGAGATGTTTGATTTTCTTTCCATGTGTGGTGAGTATCAAGGCCAATGCCGGGCTCCCAGCTACAACAAACACACAGAACCAAACAGACCTTAGGAAGTCTGGGCAGCCACAAAGCAAGCAGAAGCCATGAGACTCAGTGTAGATCTGTTTGGAGTCTACGGACAGTTCTGCGGTCTCTCAGGGTCCGCTGACAATCCTGTGACCATCTGCCTGACACCAAGGACGTTAGTTGTTTGCCAAGCTGTGGCCAAGCTGAGAGGAGGTAGATTTGGACGCCCAGCTGCCAAGGGTGTGCTGGTGAGCCGCCCCAGCAACTCAAGAGTCTGTGTTCAGACCAGTCTGCCTAAACCCACTCCAAAATTCCTCCAAGCCAAAAAAGGATAACATGTGCTTTCTTTTCACATAGAATTTCTGAATGCCCATGAATATAACAGAAAGCAAGCAAAACCAAAAAAGTCTAGGACACATGATATTCCCAAACCACAAAAAGACAGGAAGCTTTCTAAATCAGAAAGCCAGCCCTTTCTTAAGGGATTTCCTTGTTTGTTTGGAGACTGTGCTGGCTCTTAAAAAATTCAGATAGGGAACGATTTCCATTCAATGCATCCCAATTCAACCACTATCTTCTGAGTGCCTACTGTGTGCACGGCCCTGTGCAAGGTTCTAGGGAAGGAGACTGACGGATGCAAAGGCTGGTACCAATCACAAAGGGAGAGGGGGAGTAAAGACGTCACCAAAACCAGCAAGGGGGGGATAGGAAGCACCGCTGGGGTGACTCTTTCCTTCTCTGTTTCTTTTTTTCCAGGGTAATGAGCACATAATGCAGAAAGGATTTCAAATAAAAGTTTAAAACTTACCCATGTGAAACACAAAAATAAGAGAAAGCATGTAGCCAAGAACATTCATTCGAGAATCACATTTATCTAAACTCAAAGTCTGGCTCTTCTGCCTGCTAACTGTGTGATTCTGGGGGTGTCATTTTATTTTCCTGGGCCTCAGTTTCCTCATCTGTAAGGTGGGTGTGGTAATAACGCAAATTCCCAACCTCACACAACTGAGACAGTGTGAGAAAGGGACCCAGCACAGTGCCTGGCACATAATAATTGCTGCACTAATTTGTGAGTTCAGTAACAATGAGAACAGATTATTATGATTAAGCTCAGTGCAGTGTTAGGAATGCAGTGAGTTCTCCATGACGGTTGGCCATGGCTGTTTTTGTTGTCTCTGCTGTTAAAGTATGTAACACGGTGTCTGGAGAAACCTGATGACTTAATGAGCATGCTCTGACCCTTCTAAAGCCAGGGTCCGAGCGTGTTGGGGTGGAACTTCTCCTCTGGGAGAATTTTTGGGAGTCTGATCCCAAGGAATCCCTGTTCGTGATGAATAAGGAAAAATAACATTCCTTTTCTTTTATCTTCAAGAAACTACCCTAGTTGTCTCGATCATAAAATTCACAAAACCGAAGAGCTCGAAGACTGCCCTGGGCAGGGTACACACTACCCTGCAGGGCGTCCGCGTGTCTGCGCCCACGGCTGTATATGAAGGCTAGGGCCTTCTTACCTGCACAGAGGACGCTAACACCTATTTCCTCGGCTCTTCCTCTCCTCTTTTTCTGCATTCTTGACCCCAGCAATTCTGTGTGACCCCAGCACAAGCTGCAGACTTTTCTTGCAATTCCACCTTCTTGTTCCAATCCCATATAAATCCTTCCTACGTTACAAAGTCCTGCTGCAACACCGCCTCATGCAGAAAGGCTCCTGTTACCTTTTTTTTCTCCCAATCTGGAAAAGTCCTCCCTTCTCTGGGCACCAGCACAGCGTTCTCTGCACATCTCGTGTGACACCATCCACCTGCACTTTGGTCTGTTACTCATGTGCATATTAGGACTGTTCAGACGAAACCACAGCTCGGGCTTAAATGGTGTCACTGGAAATCTGGTCTTCTCAGCCTCTCACCTGTTTCCTCTGTACTGATATAATCTCCATGTGATGGTTCGGAAACCACCAGCAGCCCCTAGGAGGACACAACCCAACAACTCAGCAAAAAGAGCTGTGGGGGTGGGGGGAACCTTCACTGACTTGGGTCATGTGCCCATCCCTGGACCAATTGCTATGGCCAGAGGAATAGAGGTGCTGATTGGCCAGACTCTAGTCACATGCCCAGCCCTGTTGCTGGGGGCTGGGATGAGCCCCCCACAAATCCATGACCTGAGAATGAGAGACTGGTGACTCCCCAAAGGAAAATCAGGATTGTAACCCAGAAAAAATAGCAATGATCTGTGCCAGCTATAAAATTCCTGCTGATTCATCTTTTGCTGTCTCATCCTGTTGAGCATTTTTATCCCTCGCAAAGTAGATGCTCAACAAAATTACCAAATTAACTTATTTTTTTGCAGTTTCTGGCTGGGGCTGGGTTTGAACCCGCCACCTCCAGCATATGGGGCCAGCGCCTTACTCCTTTGAGCCACAGGCGCCGCCCCCAAATTAATTTTTAAAAACGCAGGAATGTAAATAAAGAACTTGCCCACTGGCTTTCCACATCTCCTTGTTCGAAACTTAGCTATACTGTATTTGGCCAAGCAGAGCTCACACTTCGATTGGAGTACTTCTCCAACTCTTTTAGGGAATATCTTAATAAAACAGACGTCACAGAGTCTTCCATCTGGAGTCAGAAATAATGCAGACAATACTAATGTTTCATAATCCAAAGGGCCTAGCTCGCTAGGGAAAAAAGGGTTGTTTTTAACCTAATAAGAGAATTGGCCGTGACCAAATCCTTGACCTGCCTGTTTGAATCTTCTCTTCATAGCCATTTCTGGTCATGAAAATGGGGCAGGATTTCTGGCGTCCTTTATGCTTCTTTGTTATTAAAAGCAGGATCAGTTAATAAATAATTACGATGCTCAGTTTCTAGGGAACAAGGAGATAAGGGCAGGAACACTTGAGTCTTGCAAATTACATGCTATAGTATAGATTTTCACCCAGAGTGGAGAACAGCCTTGCTTTCTTCCCCCCGCAAAGCCCCCACCTCTAGTGGCATAAATTGTTCTAATTATATGTGCAAGATCTTCTATTCCCAAAAATATGAGTTGGAAGCACTGCATCTATTCTTTTAATTCCAAGAAGCATTCGCAGTTGCGTATTCCCACCCCCCTTGTTTTCAAACTGAATTGTTTCAATGGTAGCTTGGTGTGTCAGCTTGTAAGTCTATAAAACAGTTTTATACCAGCTGGAGATTCAACATGCTACATGAATACATAACAGTGCCTAACCAAGAAGGTTTGTAATTCAGTAATTAGCTGTAATTAATGAACACAAAGTGAAGACTCATTTACAGTTTAAATTATCACATTAGCTCCTGTCACCCTCTATGTACACAAAACAGCAGGAATTCAATTATTTTTATTCTTCAAAGCTAATTTAAAATTTAAGGGATGCCATTACAGGAAATAATAGGTAGGAAATGTAATCGAAATCACTGGGAACAGTTGGCCGTCCTTAGAATAAAAAAAAAGAAATGTGATCACTGACGATTTGGAAATGTTTTTTCATCTGTGAACAGATGAAGGATTGAAATCTCTGCTCTTTTCAGTATATTTAATTTAAAAGGAGAAGAGAGTTTGGTGGTTGCAGAATCTTCGCGCGGGGAGAATCACTATGCATAATTGTAAACGCAGTTGATCACTGGTAATGCTGTTGATGGTAACAAGAGGACAGCCTGGGAGCTACACATTCCATTATCCCTAATGGGAGCTGAGTCTCCTGCAACTGCAGGGGTTTCCTGGAACTGTCACCCATTTCTAATGTACAATTTCAGCTTGGGAGACCTTACATCACTGTCACATTTCTGTCGTCCTTAATTCTTTCTGCACGTATATGATAAATATTTTTTCATTCATTCATCAAACATTGACCAAGGGCCTTCTCAGTCTCGGGCACTGTTCTAAGTTCAGGGCCACAGCAGTGGCCAGAGAGGCCACATTCCTGATCTTATAGAACCCACATTCCAGTGGGAAGACAATAGCCAGAGCATCTCAAGCTCAACTATGCAATAGAGACTGGGCGGGGGTGAGGGCACCTGTAAAAATCCATGTGTATCAGAGTTTAGTTCCAACCAAATCCTCTGGGGGTCAGGCCTGGGCATCAGTATTTTTACAGCCCTCTAGAAGATTCTAATGTACAGCCAAGCTTGAGAACTACTATGGTAAACAAATAAATACAACAAATAAACTAGCATTCATTAAAGATGAGTTCTGTGACAAACATTAAGCAAAGGAATATAAAAGGTAACTATAGGCTGCTCCAGATTTGGTGTTCAGAAAAAAGAAGCCAGCCCTGAAAAGGTCTAAAACAATGTTGTTCTAGCCCAGGGATCAGCAAAACTGCTGCTGCTTTCTCTCTACCTCCTCTCTTCTCCTCTTTTTCTTCTCTTTCTCTCCCTTTTTTTCGTTACAAGCCTTTAAAAATGCAAACATTTTCTTAGTTGAAGGGCTGTACAAACACAAGTTATCAGCTGAACTTGGCCTATACAAATCATGTTCTAGGAAAAAAAAGAGCCACCAGTGCAAAGGCCCTGGGGCAGGCACGAGTTTAATGTGGCAGAGGAGCAGAAAGGCCTGCAGAGCTGGGGCTTAGTAGGGAAGGAGGAGCAGATGAGGCCAAAAGAACAGGCAGAAATGTATATCTTATTTTATATATGTCTAAAATTCATTGGCAGATTTTAAGCAGGGAATGTATGAATGTGTGTATGGGTGTGCAAAGGAGACAAATAACGTGTCCACACTTATCAGAGTGTATCTCCCTGCAACTGCCACTAATCTTCTGTGGCAGTTCCAGGAAGGGAAGGAAAAGCAAACTCGGTGCCTAAAGAACGCTGCCTCTGTTGCTTTGAACTTCTCCCTTCTGCACTTCCCCCTCCTAGTCTCAGATTCATTTTTCTTTTTCCTTTAAATAGGCCACTCCGAGCTGCACTGTCTAATTTTTCATAGGTGATCGACTGCTGAGTGGGGGTTTAGGTAGACAGAGGGAAGGTGCTGATAAGCCAGAGCATGGATTCTATTAGGGAAATGCGGAGGTAATTAATGAATCCTGCCAGTAATTGGGAAGGTGTGAGTCCCTGTAATATCGTAATGATAGTCATCCGTCTGCGAGCCCCCCATCACTCCGAGCCATCCCTCATCGCTCTCTTGATCTCAGACTCTTAGCCATGCAAATCTCCCCGACAGGACGCTATGTCTCTGTCTCCCTAATTGGGCAGTATAGAGTTGTTTATGGATATTGTCGGCATTTAGGCCTCAGTTGGAGGTTGTTCAAAAATTGTTAGCAAACTTGCCTTAACAGCATTGTCAAATAGGTATTCCCCTGTTTCGATATGTTTTGAAGCTAGCAGAGGTTTGTGATGAAAATAAGTGATGTATTGTGTGGACTGGAGCTCTGTGTGTGATTGTTATTAGACCGGTTTTGAAGCAAAAAACCAATTTGCGGTAATTTCTCATCCCACTTAAGATAAAACTTCAGTGTGCGTGCAGGAATGGGGTGCCTTTTTAATAGCATGTTCCCGGTTCTATAAAGAACATCCGGTATGTTAATGCCATCCAGAGAAACAGCCATTTGCAAAGATTACAGTTTTGCATTGAGACTGGTTTTTAAACATCCATCACCATTTAATTCCAAAGGAGCCCTTTTCTAGAACCAATTGCCACATTTTCTTGCCATTTTTTTCTGGATGCAAGGGGCCACCGTTTTTTCTTCCCCAAACTGGTGTAATGAAGTGTTTGAAATGCCATAACATAGATTAAGAAAAAAAAAGGAAAAAAGCCCTTATAACTCTGTTAAGGAAACAAGTTTGATGTTTCTGTCATAATTTTCAAGAGGGATCTTTTAAATATTTAGAAAACATAAGAAGTACCATTTTAATATATAATCAACATGCATTAAAAGTATTCAAATGTTAGCTAGTACAGTTCATGTTGCATCTTTATCAACTCTAAATAGGACAGAAATGTGGGGACCTCTGATCTTCATTTTCTTCCCCATGAAAGAAGAAAGAGACGTCAGTGCAAGGGCAACACAGATTTAGAGGACTTTAGCTTTGATTGCTCCACTCACCAGCCCTGTGTGGCCCTGATTAAATCACCTGGCCTCTCTGGGCTCCAGCTTTCGCATTGTCTTACAACACTCAGATGTGGTTCTAAGCCTCAAAGCCAGTTAATGACTATGAATGTACATAATTCATGGAAAGGGCTTTCGCACTAAGACCCACACAGCTCTACCGGGAGAGTTTGGGAGCCTCTCTGAGCCATAGTTCTCACATCAGCAAAATAAGCCAGTTAATACAAATGTAACGGGGTAGGTCTGAGAAGCAGAGATTATTAGCTGAAAGTACCCAGGAGGAGCTTGAGACCCACAAGTCGTTCTACCAATGGCGGCTGTTGCCCGCTGAAACCCACAGAGAGCCAGGCCAGGTGAGTTCAAGGGCACTCAGTAGGCATCCATGGAGTGGAGGGAGGAAACAGAGGTTCCGTCGACACTCTTCGGCACGGGGGTGAAGAAACAAAATCCTGGACATGGTCACTCCACAGCACTGTTTTTCAACCTTTCTAATCTCACGGCGTACTTGAACCTATAGTTAAACCTCCATGGCATGCTTCCATTATGTTGATCAAAAAAAAAAGAGTTAAAACAAAATATACTTACTGTGCTTTGAACTTCTATTGAAAATAATTTAATGAATGATCTTTAAATATTTGTGTAACACACGGGACACAGTGGGCACACCAGTTGAAAATTGCTGCACTAGAGTTTAAATACAGTGACCAACCATCCCCATCTGCCTAGGCCTGAGGGGCCTTTCAGGAGAGGGGGTCTAACACCAGGAGTCGTTCCTCCTGCGCCTAAACAGACCTCCTCTTCAGCCAAGAACCTTACAGGCCAGCGTTTACGAAGCCCCAGATTCTCAGAAAACCTTCTCTATCTTCCATTTCTAACTTGGTTTGTGAGTTAGTCACAGTTCTCTGGAGAACCATCTGGCACATTCCAGAAACTCTCCAGAAACAAAAATGGCTGCCAGGCAATGCTCTGCCCCCACAGAGGGCTCTGCCCCAACTCCTCCAGAAAGTTCCACGGGCACTCAAGGCAGAGAGGCTGGCGGCTGCCCCTCTCCCAGCTGGGGTGCTGTTAGGTGTGTATTGGGAAGGGGGTAACAGAGAGAACACATGAGGAAAGAAGTGGCGAACCCAGCCTGGGGACGGCAGTTTGGCAGGAGTTCATCAGGAGGGCCCTGTCAGCATTTCAAGGACGGGCTTGTTTTCCTGTCTGTCCACAAGTAAATATTTGGAGCTGCCTCAAGTGTCCAAACTCACTGAATCTTTCCGGGGAATTTTCTAGGATATGTCGATGTGTCCACAGCCCTCTAACCTTTGGTGCTTTAATCACAAACCTCCCAGGGTGGTCTGGTCCAACAGCCAGGACCTTCTCACCAAAGTCATTATTTATCCCAAATGGCCAACCAGCTGGGCCCTCTTTAGATTTAAATTAAAGGTTGTATTTTGCATCGTGGCCCCTCCTCAGCCCAACCCTGGTTCTTTCTTTCTTTCTTTTTTGCAATCTCCATCCCTTGCTCCTTGGGATCTGGAGGAAGGGCCTGTTAATGCACACACAACTTCCGGGAGGCCTCTTCTTGCAGTTGACGTGTTTCAGTAACCCGGAGCCTCAGACTAGAATCACATCCATGCTGCGGCCTCCCGCCCTGGAATATGAACGTGCTGGCGTTGCCCGTTATAAAAAATAAAGGTGGCAGAGATGAGAGGGAGAAACTTGAAGTGTAAGGAACTTTTCTGAACGCAGCAACTCCCAACCCTGGGTGCAAACTGCTGTGCAGAATAGTTGTCAAACTCTCGCATAAACACATAAATAAGATGAATTTACTTTCATTATTCATATTTGGTGCTCTTTCCTTCCACTATTTATGCTTTCAACAACGGTTACAGTAAATATAACAATAAAAAAAGTGCCTACACTGGACAGGGAGATGATGAAGCCCTGGTGCACCTCAATTCATGTCACCTCTTCACAATCACTAACGAATCTTAACTGCAGCCAGGTTGCCTTCCCATGTGAGTGATAAGCGATGATTTATGATAAAGTGTCATGAAATTGGAATGCCATACAGTAAGGCATGAACTAGCGGAAAATGCTTTCCCTGCTCCCCAACCTCATTACTCAAAGATGCACTGTCCCTTTACCAGGCCTGATTTACGTGACTTTTTCGTTGTTTTTGAGACAGAGTCTCAGTATGTCACCCTCGGTAGAGTGCTGTGGCATCACAGCTCACAGCAACCTCAAACTCTTGGGCTTAAGAGATTCTCTTGCCTCAGCCTCCCAAGTAGTGGGGACTACAGGTGCCCACCACAAAGCCCGGCTATTTTTTTGTTGTAGTTGTCACTGTTGTTTGGCAGGCCCGGGCCGGGTTCGAACCTGCCAGCCCAAGTGTATGTGGCTGGTGCCCTAACCACTGAGCTACAGGCGCCAAGCCTTAAGTGACTTTTTTGAGCACTCTACTCATTGGCAATGGGGAGAGCCAATGGGTAGCCAATGGGTAGCCAAGTCGAGAATGTCCAGGAACCCTGGTGCCTAAAAGCCACAGCTCTGGTCCAGCTGGTACCAGAGCTGGCCACCGACAGGAACTCTGCGTATTGGCCAGCCCCCAGAGGTGTGAGCCCGAGAATCATCTTGGCTTCCTGCCCAAGTGGCAAGGCCACCAATGCACACGGAACATGAAACCACCAAGGAGAAGGATCCAAAAGAGCAACGCTGACAGCTTCGGACCTCGTGTGAGCCACAGCTGGTGCTTCCTACCTGGAACATGCTCCTCTAGCATTTCAGACTCAGCCGGCGGCAGCAGGTGACGGCTGACCACACAGAAAGACCACAGGCCTCACAGGCAGGCCAAACCTGGCCCAGTCCCAGCTCTCTGGCTGTCCTCCACAGCTGGGGGGGTAGGGGGTCCGATGGCCCCAGGTTTTCACTGTCCTTGTGTCCGTGTCCTCCACGCCCCTGGCACTTCGTGGTGTTCTCTCATTCAGACTCTAAACTCAGAGAGGACTTACTCTGGCCAGTCAGGTGCCAGCAGATGGGATGCAACGACTCTGCCGCTGCAGTGGAAGCCACCCAGCTTCCTGCTGGAGGATGACAGAGACATGAGCAGAGCCACCTCTCGGGGACAGGAAGAGGGCAGGAGGCCAACCCTTCACTCTCCTCTACATCCTCCGCCTTCTTCTTGTAAGACGCATCCTTCTTGAGTGGGTGTTGGATCTTGAGAGGAGGGTTGGCAGAAAGGAAGACATCTGCTCATACGTTCTTATAATAAAGAACTGCTGTTGCAACCCTCAGTGGGCGCCCTGTGTGGGGCGGGCATCCGGGCCTCTCTCTCCAGTGGGGGTCGGAGTGGGGTCTACAGAAGCCCAGTTCCTCATAAGGGAGATGCGCTCTAATCAGGATGACTTTGTGTTTATTATTTTTAGAGCCGGGGTGTTGCACTGTGTTGTTCAGGCTGGCCTTAAACTCCTGGTCTCAAGCAATCCTCCCCCACCTCTGCCTCCCAAAGTGCAAAGATCACAGGTGTGAGCCACGGCGTCCTGCCCACTCATGATCACGTGTCACCTTCTTGCCCTCCCTGTGGCCTGCTTCAACCCAGTCCCTTCAAGGGTTTCCCATCAGGCCACTCCCTGACTTCTGGGTGTCCCCTCCACCAATTCCGCCATGGATTTTCTCCATGAGTGCCTGTTGTCTTTTTCTAGATATGCAGATGGCAGGAAGGAAAAATGGTGATTGGCGGCCTGTTCTTCTGCCACTTAATCAATCCCATGGAAATGCATCTGGCAGATTCCTCTCCCTTTTAATTTGAAATAGTTTTAGACTTAAAGAGAGTTGCGAACGAGTTTATGTAGACCCTTCACCCAGCTCCCCCAAAGTAAACATCTTCCCTAAGCACAGTGTGAGTATGAAAACCAGAAAAATGACATTGATTCAATACCAGTCACCAAGTTAGCGATCTCGCTGGAATCTTACCACTTTCACCCAGATGTGCTTTTGCTGTTCCAGGATCTAATTTAGGATCTCACATCAAATTTAGTTGTTATGTCTCCTCTTCCATCTGTGACCATCCCTTGAAATTTCTATATCCTTTGTGAATTTGATAGTTCTATAAACGCTGGTCCAGTCTTCCGTGGAGCGTGTCCCACTTGGGGTTTGCCTGATGTCTTCCTATGACTGGATGAGGACAAGTCTACCCACGATGCGCCCCCACAATGCTTCATATGAGGGGTTTCCTGATGTCGACATGCCTTATCACGGACCTGAACTTTGATCATACAGTTACGGTAGCGTCTGGCCATCTCCTTTCATGTATGGGAAATCAGTCATACAGTCCTTCACTTTGTGAAATATCATAAACCAAGGAAGTTCCACTTAGTACCCTGTTACTCTAGCTGTGTGATTTGGGACATATAAATTGATCCTTCTCTGGACCACATACTCCTCACCTGGAAAAGGAGAATAACAACAAGCTCCTTTAAGGATGCTGTAAGATTAGTGGTCATCCAGGCAAGACTGGGCCGATGACCCAGGAGAGCCTCAAAAATGCATACCTCTAATGAACATCTGGAACAATTTGCATACACTATTGCCAACCCTCACACCAAAAATGATGTATATAATCCTCACCTATTTGTGGAGAAAAAGCCTAGAACTTAAGGATGCAAGTGACTTGCCAATCATGTTGTTGTCCTGTGTCAGAATCTCTGACTCATCAACCTGCAAACACTTTGCTGTGGTCCTCCCCACGTCACCCCAGACAGCCCTTTTGACATCAGTAACCACTCCTGGTCCCTGAAAGGCGGGATCACACAGCCGTTAAATGCGTGGTCCATGAAGTCAGAGAGCCCTACGCTTAATCACGGCTGTCCAAACTTGATTTATTTCCTGCCGTACAATGGAAAAATAGGAGTTGTCTGGGACCACACAGTAAATACACAAACACTAATGCAAACTGATGAGCAAAAAGAAAAACAAAGTTTGTACATAGTTTTTGTGATATCTGACACCACAGATAAGCAAAAAATGTCCTCACAAAATTGGCATGGGGCACACAGCCCACAAGGTGGACACCCCTGGTTTATTACTTTTTAAATTTTATTTTATTTCCTCTTAATTTTTTTATTAAATCGTAACTGTGTACATTAATGCATTTACGGGGTATAATGTGCTGATTTTATATACAGTTTGGAATGCTTACATCAAACTGGTTACTATAGCCTTCACCTCACTTAATTATTGTGTTAAGGCATTTATACTCTACTGTTAATAGACTTGACATGTACCCTTGCAATATACACCATAGGTGAGGTCCCGCCGATTACGTTCCCTCCACCCAACCTCCCTTCCCCCTTTCATCCTGGGCTATAGTTGTGTTTTATCTTTCATATGAAAGAGTGAGTGATTATATATTAGTTTCATAATAGCACTGAGTACGTTGGATACTTTTTCTTCCATTCTTGAGATACTTTACTAAGAAGAATATTTTCCAGCTCTATCCATGTAAACATAAAAGAGGTAAAGTCTCTTTCTTTTTTAAAGCTGCACAATATTCCATGGTATATATATACCACAATTTATTAATCCATTCAAGGGTCGATGGGTGCTTGGGCTTCTTCTATAACTTGGCAACTATGAATTGAGCTGCGATGAACAGTCTGCTGCAAAAATCTTTGTTGCAAATTTATTTTTGGTCTTTTGGATATACACCTAGTATGGGAATTGCAAGATCAAATGGCAGGTCTACATTTAGATCCCTGAGTATTCTCCAACATTCTTTCCAAAAGGAATGTCAAATTTCTTAATCTTGGTAACTGTTAAGATTTCTGATGTTTAAAATAGGGATAATACTACTACCTATGTCACAAAGTTGTGGG